>CM067374.1:120481196-120598765 GCA_034401795.1 Chaetoderma sp. LZ-2023a | reverse complement strand
CATTTTGAAATCATGCCAATAGAACAGATTCCGACCTTCGATAGTGAGGAAGAAACGAGTTCGTTTCGCAAAATCCGAGAGGGCCATTGGATTAGAACACTCCAAACAAAAGCACCATTTGGAATAAATGTAGATTCGGGAATATCACAAAAGAACAAAATTATCCCATTTCAACTCATATACAATAGACGTAATGTTGAATTAGCGAAAACCATGAAAGACGAATATTCACAGTTGCAATCTAAATTAAAGGAACCGATCAAAGCACGACCAGTAATAGCTTACAATAGAAATCCAAACCTGAAAGATTTGCTAGTAAGATCAAAGTTAGACCTTATGGTTCCTGATAACAATGACAAGGTTTCATCCCTCCCTACCTATTCTTAAATAAATCTAATCCCAACCAAAATCAATGGTGGGGCAACATGAAATCATATCCGTAGGACATCTTTTAATTTTGTGTCTGCAAAAGTGCGTGCGTGCGTGCGTGCGTGCGTGCGTGCGTGCGTACGTGCGTGTGTTCGTTCGTTCGTTCGTTCGTTCGTTCGTTCGTTCGTTCGTTCGTTCGTTCGTGCGTCCGGGTGTTTGTTCGTATGTGTGTATGGGTGTGTGCTCGTACATCCGTACGTGTGTGCATCTATACTTGCGTGGGTGTATGTGTGCGTGTGTATGTGGGTGTGGGTGCATTAATTCGTGAGTACATTAGTGCCTGGGTGTGTGCGTGCATGCGTGCGTGCGTGCGTGCGTGCGTATGTACGTGCGTGCGTATGTACGTGCGTATGTGTATGTGTGTGAATTCGTGTGTCTGATTTCTCTATAATGTAGGATCAATCCCAGCCTTTACCTGTTAAAGCGACCTACTGATTAATTCACTTTACCCCAACTAATCTCAAGGGGGGACCACTCTAAGTAAATCTAAACTTGGTCTCGATAGGACAAATTTAGGCAAAGAAATTTGTAATTAAATTCCTGTGCCAATGCGTTATTTTTCAATGTAAAGACAGACAGACAGACAGACAGACAGACAGACAGACAGACAGACAGACAGACAGACAGACAGACAGACAGACAGACAGACAGACAGACAGACAGACAGACAGACAGACAGACAGACAGACAGACAGACAGACAGACAGACAGACAGACAGACAGACAGACAGACAGACAGACAGACAGACAGACAGACAGACAGACAGACAGACAGACAGACAGACAGACAGACAGACAGACAGACAGACAGACAGACAGACAGACAGACAGACAGACAGACAGACAGACAGACAGACAGACAGACAGACAGACAGACAGACAGACAGACAGACAGACAGACAGACAGACAGACAGACAGACAGACAGACAGACAGACAGACAGACAGACAGACAGACAGACAGACAGACAGACAGACAGACAGACAGACAGACAGACAGACAGACAGACAGACAGACAGACAGACAGACAGACAGACAGACAGACAGACAGACAGACAGACAGACAGACAGACAGACAGACAGACAGACAGACAGACAGACAGGCCGACCGACCGACCGACCGACCGACCGACCGACCGACTGTTGTGGTTATTTCAGCCAGTATCAATCTTGGCAAAACGGTTCATATTAATGTTCCTGCCCGCTGTAATGTACATAAAATGTGTATTATAAGTTATTAATGTATGATCTCATTTGTTTCTAAATCGTTCCTTCTTTATGCAGCTAACTCATAAGCAATGGTTGTGTATGCCCTTGAGGGGGTTTACCCACCCTTCTTGTAATGTTCTGACTAACTTCTTTGTGGCAACTGTCTCCTGACGATCGGCCATGCAGGCCAATGGTGCACAATAACACAATTGTCTGAATGTACCGACCACATTTCCTGTTAGGAGACCTCAACCGCCAATGGCATGAAGTTATCTGCACATAGAATGAACTATTCAGAAACAAACTGATGAGCAGAAACCTAAGCTAACTTATCTTTTATACATAAATTGTACAAGGCAAATACACCGAAACATTGAGCATTTTACAAGCTAAATGTTGCAGTATACATCCTCTATATGCAATACTCTAGTCAGGGACATTAATATGGCCAGGAATGATATCAGAAAAGCGGGAAAGCCAAGAATGAACTGTAAAGTGGAGTGCATCCTTACCTGTTATATTCTTTCATTCTTAAGTCAGTTACAAGTCAACTAGTTCACTGAACGCATGTTCCAGAGCATAATTAATAATTGCGAGTTAGATAGTGTTATTATGGGAAGCAATGCACCTGGACTGGGGAGGGGGGTGTCAGTGTGGTCAAACACCAATATTGTCATGCACGCACTAGCAGAGCAGGACATACCACTGCACAAACAGTATTACGCGAACTACCTACAAGGATCCTATGTGTACTCGTGCTCAGGATTGCCATGTAAATGCATCATGGCCGTTTACTAATTAGAACATTAGAACTGCATAGCAAATTTAAATAATACAAATGACAATGGCGCATTCGAGCTGATGAAGGCGAAATTGCATCATTGTCTACATATAATTAACATGCGCACCAGTATTTTGTTATTATGTAATGTCTGGCTTGGTAACTTTGAGTGCTCAGCGATGGCACCAATCGGCAGTGTAAGTGCACGCGCTCGTGTTATGTTTCAAATTATTCAACGGTTTTACTGTATAGTTCATTTTAGATTCCGAGAATTCAGGTTTCAAAGTTTCACATAGATTCCAATACAGGTATCATATGCGGCAAAACTTATCAATTGGTGGGCCAGAGATAGACATGGATGACTCAATTTTTCGTAACAAATATATGTATCTCTAGATGCAAGGCACCGCTATACAAACTTGATGACTGCCGCCGCAAACACCTAAGTACCACCACTGGGCACAGGTGGCCAGACAGCATAATTCCCAATGATGCGCTACACAAGGTGTGTAACACGTAGCCGCTCTCCATATATGTCGGCCCGTAAAAATGGTGTATGTTTGGCAACGTACTAATGATGCCAAGGGGACACACCACAGAGAGCCTTGGATTCACCCTACAGGAAGCCAGGAAATACAAAGCTATGACAGGACGTCATTGCATACATGTGTTAAGCGTACTACGAGATGATCTCAAGGAAACTGGACTCGGTACAGCAAAGTAAGAATGGACATGAGGAAGCTAAACATTTGGACTCATGACAAGACCCAGTGGGCAAACGCGAAGAAGGACTGATTAGCCAGGGAAGTAGCTATCTTTGCCGGTGTCATTCTTCACCCTCAAAACAATAAGCGCCCATACCTGCCATGTATGCGGGTGTATTATCTTTATCAGATATTTCAGATGATTTGGTTTACTTGTAAGGAATAGATTGTGGATATGAATGGAGCGTTTCACTTTTAGCTATGCCCCGCCCATCTCTAGATAAGCTCCACCCGCACATCGCCCGCGTTGGGATCGATCCCTGAACTCCATGGCTATCTATTTTCAGAAAACTATACAGGTAACCCGTTGAAAATCTTAAAATTAATTTCACTGGCAACCGTTGCTACCTATGGCAGCAACGGGGCCCAGTCAAATTTGTTTCAAAATATTAAGCGTGAACGTTAGATTAAATCGAGTCAATCATACCATAATTAATTATGACGTCATCTTGCACGCCCCTTAGTTTATTAAGACGTCATATGTCTATTAAGCGACTGATCAATACGTGATTACCATTGATACTGTCCAGACAGACGCCATTTATAGACAGACACGTCGCAATGGACCAGTTTATTTGTCATTAATCGCGTATCACGATAGAGATAATGGCACTGATACGCGATGTAATGAGCTATAATATGGACTCTGTGTTTCCGTGGCAAGTTCATATAATGATGATTTAGATGCCCTGACAGATTTGCCGCCAGTGACAGACTGCTTATTATCTCCTAGTGATTAGGTGTGTATTATAGAATACTCCTCCTACAGCAGCCTGCCAATGTAAAGGTTACATGGTAATGTGTGATGTGTGACTCGCACACATTTTGAATGTGTTGTAATTAACATATATTGTTTCTGCGAGTGGAGTATATGCATGCATACACCATGCGTACATGCGTAACCGAATGCTAACATTATACTCTGGGGATTAAAGGACGCCAAATTTAGGTCACTTCTGGCTGTCCTGGCGATAGAATATACCATAAAAGAATGATACAGATCGGTAGCAAGTCGTGGGTGAAAGATAATTTTAAGAACACAATGAAATAGAATCATTAACTGCGCATGGGTCTATGTAGTCACTCGCATAGTAGCATGTGATCTGGATGGGTACTATTTGCATAGTCATGATGGCAATGAATTGACAACTTAAAATACAAATATAAAAATTAAAAGTTTGGTGCGGATTCAAACCATAAATGCATTTGCCTCCCTTATGCTGGAAACTCATTGGTGGTTGCAATATCTCAGAAACTGCTCTTGGCCCAAGTCTCAGCGGTCCACCCTAATGCTATACTTTTGATGCCATGAAGTAGAACCAAATCACCGATGCAAACGGCACAGTTTTTGCTAGGAAAATAGTTTTATAAAACACGCATATGTAGTATACAGAAGAAGATACTGCTAAATAAGCAATCGTCTAGTTGTGTCTGTGACAAATCTAATGATGAAGTGTTTTTAATTTCAGGATTTAGAAATCTTATTCCGGTAATTTATCGTAGACAGATGGCGCAGTCAGCACAGCATAGCATAGGGGGTGGGTGATACGATGTCGGGCAGGATACATCGTCGTTGAACTTTATCCTTTGGAAGGGTGCTTCCCTTCCAGACACGATACTCATAACTATGATACAATATTTACAAAAAGTGACTGACACAGGGACGGTTTGGTAATAGTAGATCTATGTGTGCTATCCTACTCTAATGTTGAGCTAAATTACTATTGCGTTCCCCATACACCCACACATGCGCGTAATCCCACACGTATGCGTACACTCGTGTGCGGGCACGCGCACTGGAACGACAAGCATTCTTTATATAGGTTCAATTCAGACAATTACCATACAAATTCAATTAAAGCTAAGATTCATTTGCGCGGAGGCGGAGGCGGAGGCGGAGGCGGACGCGGAGGCGGACGCGGACGTGCCAAAATAGATTTCATTCTATTTAATACGTGTGATTCCATATATGGGGACGCGGGCGCGGAACGGCACGCGGAACGTGAAGGCGGTTGTCTCGATCGGGAAACGCGCAGCGCACGGTTGCTAAGGAAATTTCAAGAAATAACGGCAAAAAAGGGGGTTTCCTATTACTTCCAGTACGTACACCAGTGCCAATTCTGTAGACGCTTTAAAAATGAATTATTTTGAAATAAAGGCATTTCTTGTTACTCCTCGCGAATATAAAGATAAACAATTAGTGACCAACGTGTGACACGGTATCAGCAAGGCTATACGGCAAAAGAAGATAGCGTACAGCCCATAACTATGTTAAAACATTTCCGAAATAAGAAGAGAAACGTGTAAGGTACTACACATATGAACACAATGTAAGAAAGTATGTGGACTTAACTTAAATCCTGAACCAGCAATGGTTTCCAATCAAACAAAGTCCAAAATATCCAACGTTACATCTGATTGTTCTACATTTTTTCTGAGCTGTACTGTATGAGTGGCGAACAAAATTCATATCGTATTTGAACAACAATGTTGCGTGCTTGTGTGTGCGTGCATGGGTTCGTGAGTGCGTGCGTTGTCCGAGCGCGAGTGGGCACGTGTGCGCAAGCATGCGTGCTTTCAGATGTTGATACACACCAGTCCTATGCATGTGGGTGGGCCTGTCTGTCTGTCTGTTCACCATTTTTTAATTACTCGTGTGTTAAACTCGATATCTAAAATTATTTTACCATGCAGATATTAATGGAATTATTCTGCTTGTTTAAAAATGTAATCATTTATGAAAGCAAAGATGATTGCGACATTAAGTGGCACGATCGTCTGGCTTCAAAAGCCGCAAAGCAAGTCTCTGTCACGGAGCAGCTTCAGATTGTAGTTTTATTAATAATAATCTAATGTGTATGATAACAATATTCTCTAAACATTATATTAGAAAGATATTGCTGCTATATTATTTAAAATCACCAATAATATCACTGGACTTCATAGACGAGGAAAAGCACCCCATTGACGAACTTCTCCCAATAGATACAAGCAAACTAAAAATTGAGAATCTCTTTATGAATGAATCCAAAACAGAGTTCACCCATATATACCTATCTACAAAGCATGAAACTAGAGAAAATGCCTACCCTTTTCGTGGCGACGAACCATGAAGGAAAAGTACAATCCGGGGCTCACTGATTTGCAGTACTGCTGGAATTGCTGCACGTGTGTCATGGGGAATATAGCTTTCCAGTCATTCTGGAAGTTGTGGATAAAAGATGGCCTTGATAAAAAGGCTACGTTTATGCAATGCAGCCAGCGTATCCTTGATGCTGTATAACTGTAACGGCTGGGCAGCTCCAAAGGCAGCTCTAGACAAACTCGATACCTGCCACCACAAACACCTACGCACCATCACTGGACACCGATGGCCAGACGGCATAATTTCCAACAATGCACTATACAAGAAGTGTAATACGCCGCCGCTGTCGGTAAAAGTCGTCCAGCAAAGTGCTAATGGTGCCAGAAGAGACACCAGCACGGAGACCCTCGGAATTCGCCATACTCGGATCCAGCAAATACAAAACCAGGAGAGGACGTCATTGCATAAAGCAGGTACACGTGCTACGAGGTGACATCAAGAAAGCAGGACTAAGTACACTCAAGTCAGGAATGGACCTCAGGAAGCTAAGAATTTCGGCTGAGGACAAGACACAGTGGGCAAAAGCGAAGACGGACTGTTTGCAGCTGTAAGATATTTCTACTACTACAGCCGCGGAATACAGTAACCATACAATATTTGTGTCAAATGCATATTAGTTAATGTTTACGACAATAAAAAATATTCTATTCTCTGTGTGTAACTTAAAGTGGCACAGGGCCCACGAAAATAAGACAAAAATGTTTTGGGGTGGGTGCCCTAGATGTGTGGGTGCCTTGTGCAAATGCACATGTACTGGGTTGTAAAAGCCACCGTGCTGATATGTGTTTCTGTTGTACACCCACGACCAGTGACTCCGTAGTCTCTGTTTCTTTCGAATGTGTTTAGTTTGTATCCTTCTAAAATAATTGGTAGCATCTTTTCGTTCTGACTGGCAGAGCCTGGGCACCGTTGTAGGCATGTTGGCCCTTTGGTGTCGCCATGGAAATGAAATAATAAAACACGCTCTGTGACGCTTATATGGAATCACAACACGCGATTTAACGCCTATCGAAATGCACGCGCACGCAGTCTCCGCGTCCGCATCCGCGCAAATTTGTTAAACATTTTATTCTGTATAACAATAGTCGAGTCTGATAATAGCGTGTGTTGCATCTGCCACATTTGTGTTGTGCCACCTTCCCTCTCATGGGATTAAATTCTGGTCATAGTCCGTATGTGCGAGTAGATAGCTTTCTGAGAAGTTAATGTTCAGGGCCAGGCGAGATAGTAGAGCTGGCAAACCTGATTAGATTGAGCAAGAGTAATAGAGTCAGATACATCGCCCTGCAGTCACGAATGTTTGGCCACGGTTCGTGATATGGGACAGTTTAACGTGTCTACGTTGTACGTCGACCACCAGAGTGCAAATGATGGCTGGTTAACCTTTCATGGCGAAGCCGGTCAAACCTTGCCTCAACTGATGTTGAGGAATGCCCATTTACAGACCAAAAGAAGACTATTTTTTTTAAATCTACCAGTGGAATGCTGGCTCTATGACTCATTCCGGTGATTAATTCTCAAAAAATGTTTTCTCTAAGAGTGCAAATGGGCATTCAATGCGCGCGTATTTTGCTTTTCTTGACAATATGTAGTCATTAAAAAAGCACTAGCTGATAGATATGCAATCATGCAAATCTCAACCTCAATATACTGCTCACGATATAGTGTTACTACAGACTCTAATACTTTTTTTACAGAAATTCAGGCTCTGCCTCTCATATTCGTTAGTATTTGTTATTTTCTGTAAACGTTAGTGTAGCATGCCTAAACGTGGGAGGGGCTTAGCTAGAAATGGCCTCAGCATAGTTAGAAATGGGTCCATCTATAATTAAGATTAAGATAGTATATTTCCGAGGGCTTTACATCTCTTTGTTCTTAACCAATATGTGTGCCCCAGGCGCTCTCGACGCGTAAGCATCAATACACCTTATGGAAACCACGCGGTGTCAGTCTATACGTGCCCGTACCCGTCTTCATTCCCAGCAACATGAATACAAAATGCTCTCGTCACCTGCGTGTGTATTCTCGTTATCAGATATTTCAGATGAGATCGTTTTCTCCTGACTAATGGATTCTGAATATGTTTTCCTCAGAGAATCGTCATCTCCCAACATGTGATGTACAATGAAAGTAATGGATTATGTGACATATAGCAGACAATGGCCGTTTCCAGTTTTAGCTATGTCCCGCGAATCTCAAGCTGAGCTGCACCTACACCTCGCCCGTGTTTGGATCGATCGATCCCTGAACTCCCTGACACTCAACATAATGTTTATTAAATAGTAAAGCCATACAATTGATACAACGTGTCGGGCTACTACGCGTTAAAGACGACTAGATCAAGCCCTTCATGTTATAATTAATTATGACGTCATCCTACACGTCACTTAGTTGAGTATGACATCATATGGCGTTAGATGATGGATGGATGCACCGGAAAGTTCTCAACGCAGATAGGTCTACGTTACTCCAGGACCTGGCACAAGTCACCTACGTCACCTATACACCTTTACGTACCCTCAGTTTGACCTTGGGTATTGGTTAGTAATCTTCGAAAGAGAAAATACTGTTTGGTCCTATTATCTGGGTCACTCGAAAAAATCCACTATCTTGAGTTAAAAAATGGCGGTCATTTTCAATGAAAATATCATTTATTATGGGTATAATGAATTACAATGCGTCGTGTAGCTTGCTATGTGTTTTTATGTTAATGGCATATTGCAGTACACTACATGCACGTATGTCATGTTGCCGTACACTACGTATGTCATGTTGCCGTACAATACGTATGTCATGTTGCCGTACACTACGTATGTCTCTATCAGAACCTTTCAGAAGCATGAACAGCCAAGCTAAATGTAAATACGCAATCCTGTTTGGCGAAAATGCGTTATTTATTCGGATATCTACGCCTTTCACCTGCACCACACATGCAGAACACATAGCACACAATGTTTTTGAATGTGCAAGGATAGCTGTTTGTATTTTCAGCTTTAGACTAGTCCTATCCAATATCCAAAGTCAAACTGAGGGTGCATAAACGTACAGTCCATGCGTTGTGTAAGCCAGAGCCGCGAGATTATATGGCATACCTTTTCCAGTTCGGACAAAATCGGGATATAAACTGAGGGTTGTGTAAATCACATGTTTCACATGGATTTTAACTACGCCACGTGTTCACAATTATTTAACCTCTATCGCGCTGATATTCATGAGGACCCAGTGTCAGAAGGACTTGTGTTCCTTTTGGAAATAATTTTGCTGAGAGGTATTACCGCCTTAAACAGCGATGGTTTACCGCAATCATATTTTTTTAAATGATTATCAGTTACCCTGAATCTACTAACCTACAATTTAGTTTCTAATTAATTTATACATGGTGTTAAGCAAGTCTTGAGAAATGTATCATTTGCCAAAGAGACAAACGAGTGGAGACTCTTACTACCATGGTCAATCGAAAATATGTGTGTGATACAAGACGGACCTCTATCAGATTTCAGCGAAAACGAAGCATCGGCAATACAATATCATCTAAAGGATTGCTACGAGTCATATATTCTACGGGCACAGAGTGTTCCTACTGACTTATGTGAAGACACCAATAAATTGACCTTTCCAGTTTATCTATCCATCATATGATGTCATAATAAACTACGTGACGTAGCGCTTAACAGGCTTGTTAAATGATTACGTATTTCCAGGTTCAGCTCGAGTGCTAAATACACAAAACAATACTTTATTTAACAACAAATGAAGGCGTCATAAGCACGTACATATGGGTTAGTAAAGCAAAACACTACTCAAAATACTACTAAGCTTTCAGTCCGCACTCAATGAGTCATGGCTAATTGTGGCCATGAGGAAAATATACAGTTAGGAATAGTGGAAAGTCACAATACAATTATCATGTTGCTTAAAAATCACGATGGTGAAACAGATGATCAAGCCTATCAAACCATTGTCTAGTGTAAATATGAAAAACATTACATGATGTCTTAGATTATCAGTTGGACGAGGAGAAATCCTCTGAGTTGTGTACCTGAAACGCCGAGTGCATACGAAGACTTTGAATGTTCAGCCCATACAGCCTTCGCAAATTGGTTTACAGTACGATTCGTCACCAAAGACCATATCCCAGAATATTCGGTGTATGAAAAAATATGTAGCCCATCATTCAGTGTCCGAAAGTGTTTACTAGTTAACGAGCGTCACTCACTTACATATATTGCGTTCACTCGAACCATACCCAGTCTAGCTACTGAGTGTGATACTACACGCATGCGGAATTTCTAGGATGTCCTTTCTAAAAGAAATCTTGAAAATGGTTTGTTATGGTGGGATGAAGGAATATAGCGAATAGCCGATGAGTTACAACTTCTAAAACCCAATGAATTTGGTAAATATGTCTTTGACTAGGTGGATTACACATGGAGAAATTTGTCATTGCTTGCCTAGGGCCATTTCTAGAGGACAGTGGAGTAAATAGCTATAGTGATAGTAAGTAGTGCTGTGAATGTCGGACACTATGTTCGAGGTAAACGTGCTATGCGATTAATAGCAGAATCACTTCATCACATTCAATGATCACTGTTTCTGGAGAGACAGATTGGTTTAATTTAAAGATTCCTTACAGCAAATAGCAAATCTTCAAAAAATGTTTCACGGCAATAATCCACTTCACCAAATGATTCCGCAATAAAGGAATACATGCAAAGAGCGCGTGGTAAACTTTGCACAGACAATTAATGCGTACACGGAGACAGCTCAGGAACAAAATGAGCAATTCAAACATTGGAGTATATTTCTTGATGACCATTTCCCAGTTTTCGGAGATCAGATACGATTCCACATAGAAGGAAACTGGCAATTGTATGTGGCTCTTATACGAAGTGCCTTGCCCACATTTTTGCCTACCAACATAACAAATTACAGTTGCTGGTTGAAGCTCTACTATGAAGATTGCATCACATTAAAGGAAGCCTTCCCCGTAATATACGATGAGTTTAGAATGAGGGGTGGGGTGGGGCTTATTGTAACGCACAGAGTAATATGCAGAAGTGGCGTGCCCATGTATCTGGCTCTGGAAAATATAATATAATAAGACAGCTAACGTGCAGGGAGGAATCATTGGTGTCTCTCGTATTAAGGAACAGTGCGAAAATGGAACAGCTTACAACATGAGAAAGCCAAGGGTATTGTTTCAACAACGATGGCGAGTATTCTTTGAATTACGAGTTTGTGCTACTGAGAACTGAAGCCGATGAGGAATGTGGATAACAAAGTGTTGGTTATATTGCTCAGAGAATCAATACATTCAAAATTTCCTCCACGAACGAAGTGACGAACATTGGTGTGGGTAAGCACGTAATTAAGGAAAGGCGTGTTTCTTGATAGACTGTATAACAAAAGGTGGTCCAGCTACTGTGAGTTTAGGTCAGAAAGGCTTGAGAAAAAAATAGGGGAATTATTTTATCCAATTCCAAATGTAACAAAAACATTTGCAAAAAAAGGAAGATTGATATCAAGAATGAAATTATCTCAGCTATACGAAACATCGACTATGCAACGTCACAAATGTAAAGCAGATTCAAGTTACTACATCTTGAACTAAGAAGTACTTCCTTCATCCTTACCAAAGAGAGATTTCTGCGAAAATCTATTAAATCCGATCTTACATGAGAAATTGAGAAGAAACTTAAAACATGCCTTCCTGCTGATGTTCTACGAGTTCACGAACCTAGTATTCTAGTTATCGATTTGATACCATGAGCACAGCAGTTGGCAGTGAAGGGGTTACAGCTGAGCATCAATGGGATCTTCGTACACAAATTGTGGAATACATTCAGCTAATGGGCCTGTCCATGTTTAGCTATGCCCTGCCCATCTCTAGCCCCTCTCTAACTAAGATCCACCCACACATCGCTCGTGATGGAATCGATCGATCTCCGAACTATCTGACTGTCAATTTCTAGAAAAATACAGGTACGCTCTGAACATTTGGAACTAATTTGACTGGGCGCTATTGCTGCCTATGGAAGCAACAGCGCCAAGTCAAATAATTTTCTAAATATTTAACAGCATGTTTATTAAACTGTCCCGAAATACAATTCATACAACGTGTCGAGCTATTAAGAGTTAAAGACGGGTCAAATATAATCATTTATGACGTAATGATTATGACGTCATCCTACACGCCACTTGGCTGATTTTAACGGCATATGATGTCAGGTCGATTGATGGATAAATATGATTGAGCGTCGAAACGAACTTGTTGCCATAAATATTACTATTATTCAAGCGGATCAGCCATTGCTTATTGCCATTGATAGATTCTGGGACTTAAAGTTGTGAAGGAATCGGGATGTGAGCAGTTTCTTACATTTGTCAAATCTCCCAATACAGATGAAATGATTTCTGCTGCTAATAACTTTCTGGTTGACTGCATTTATAGTTATAAGACAGCAGACGTTTGACAGGTTGAGATACACTATATATAATATACACCTGTGCAAAAGTTAAGCACCAGCAAAAACAATAGAACGTAGAAACATGATGGTACAACTAGGCTGCCATACTTTTTGTCCCCGCGTTAGCTGACATAATTCCAAGTACGAAATGCACATGCATGAATGACTTCACGCCGCTTGATGTCCGTGCGTGGCGGGAAACAGCACACGTGTTCAGTTATGTAAAAGTCCAGTTTGAGGTGTAGAACATTGCATACAGATTTAGGCGACAAGATTAGGAATTTTGTGTTCATGACCGTGGTTTATTTGTACAGAGAGAATTAGCTCTTGATTGTGAACCGCTATGGCAAGACGAAGGTTAAGTGATCGTGTGAAATGGCAAATCATAGGCATGCATACCACTGGTATGTCATGCAGAGAGATTGGCAGACAGCTGAACATTAACCATACTGTAATCAGTCGTTTGATTGCAAAACATGGGCAAACTAACGAGGTGAAGGACAGGCCTAGATCTGGAAGACCGAAGAAGACTATTGCCCGTGATGATCGAGCCCTAGTACGCCTTGTTAGGAGATCTCCATTCACCAACAGCAGAGTGCTCAGCCAGCAATGGGAAACGCGCAATAGAGTGTCAATGTCTACCGTCAAAAGGAGACTGTATGCTGCTGGCATGAAAGCTAGGAGACCTGTCAGACGTCCTCTCCTCACTGCACACCACAAAGAGGAGCGTCTGAGGTGGTGCAACGAAAGAAGACACTGGAACATGAGATCCTGGAGACGGGTCCACTGGTCCGATGAAAGTCGGTTCCTGCTTCATGCCACAGATGGTCGAACTCGTGTATGGAGGTCCAGACGCACGGCGTACGACCAACGTAACATCATGGAAGAAGTTCCATTTGGTGGAGGTTCCGTTATGATATGGGGGTGCATCTCATTTGATTGTAAGCTGGATCTGTTGACTGTACCTGGAACACTAAATGGACAAAGATATCAAGATTCCATACTGGATAGAGTTGTGGTCCCTCATTTTGTAAATCATGCACCTGGAACCCACCCTATATTCATGGATGACAACGCCCGACCACATCGTGCTAGAGCTGTGCATGAATACCCCCGCCAGAATGCCATCGAAACCCTACCATGGCCAGCAAGGAGCCCTGACATGAACCCTATTGAGCATAGCTGGGACAGTCTGAGAAACATGGTGAGAAGGAGGGATCCTCCTGTGCAGAACCTACAGGAATTAACAGACACACTCCATCCTGAATGGCAACGAATACCACAATGGCGTATCAGTCGGTTGGTGACCAGCATGAGACGTCGTGTCCAGGCCGTCATCCAGGCACAAGGTGGATATACCCGGTATTAATAATGACAGTCTCAAACTCGTGCACAGATGTTAAACTTCGTTTTCAGACACCATTAATGACAATCTAGCCACGTGTGTCAACTGTAGGGCAATAGTTGTCAGTTGTGTCAACGTAACCATATTCAGGCCTCGTTTTCAAGTTCAAACATAAACATACAGTGTTTCCCCACCATCATAATCAGCATTCCTCTAGTTGCATTATTACCTCTTGCACTAAGATGGATGGGTACATAAATGTTTATGCTATTGTTTTCTTCATAGCACATGAATATACCCTCGCATTTGCGTAAAAATAGGGTGGTGCTTAACTTTTGCACAGGTGTATATGAAAACGTTTCAACTAGACCTCAAGAAGTCCCACTGCCCATCAAATAGTAGTCATCTCCACATAAAACGTGCATATCTCCAATGTTACCATTGGCTCCATATAACATTTTCAGAATGTGTTTTACTAGATCCAACCGAATATGGGTACCGTGGAGACAAAGATGGACATCTCTCATCCGAGATACTAGTAATTGATTATGACGTCATATACTTGAGCGACAGAATCAATCCATCCATTGCAACAGCTCCTACTTTGACATCGCCACATTGTGGTATGTTTACTATTACTTGTTAAAGCGACACATATGACTGGAGATTTACTAATAGTTTGACGTTATTTCAGTCGGATGTAGACCAGATACCTGTCTGGTGCGTCAACGTACCCTGTCGTACGTCCGTGCCATTTAATCAACTAATAACATCGACGGTCGCTACGACTCGCCCCTTAGTGAAGGAATGACGATGACTGACCTAGTTATTATGTATATATCTATGCAGGCATCCCGTGGCTCCATTATCCATAGCGTGTCGAGAAACAGCGCCTCTCTCTGGATCGCATTTAAAACCCATTATTATTGAACAATAGTGGGGTTATCTGATAACAGTGATACACATAAATGAATATATATCAGCTATTGGCAGGTATGCATATTTGTGCTATTGATTGTGTTGCTAGGCGGGACATGTAGCCGTTGCCCAAGGATGAGGATACTTTCATTAATGTGTATAACCCTACCCGCCCTCCACCTTACCGCCGCATCACAACCCCCACCCCACCACCACACACTGGCGATTGTAATGCACCTATTCATGGTTATTACCAGATGAATCCGATCTGACACTCCGGTATATGACGTCATAATCAATTGTGTCGTGTGGAGGGTGGCGTGACAGCCATAATTGACAGAGAATACTCCGCCATGACGCCGGGAATATTCCATCAAATGCACACAATGTATGTCTTTGTTGGATTTACTAGATTATAAGCCTTCTGTTGAATATTTTGAAACTAATTTGGCTGGCGCTGTTGCTGCCATAAGCAGCAACAATACCCAGTAACATTATTTCAAAATATTTCGATCCTAACAAGCACTAAGCGTCGACGAGGCCTAACTAGAAATTGGTGGGGCCTAGCTAGAAATGGGCGGCTTAGCTGGATATGGATGGGGCTCAGCTAGGAATTGGCGGGCTAAGCTAGGAATGGATGTGGCTCAGATAGGAATGGGCGGGCTTAGCTTGAAATAGATGGGGCGCAGTTAGGAATTGGCGGGTTTAGCTAGGAATGGATGGGGCTTAGCTAGGAATGGATGGGGCTCAGCTAGAAATTGGCGGGCTTGGCTAGAAATGGATCCCTTTATAGGAAGTCCATGGTATTCTTTCCTTGACTCGAAGAAATGCCTCGAAGTACTATCCAACGTGGCGTGACATCAATGAAGGAGTAACGACAAAGATAAACGTAAACATGGTGTAAAATGATAGCGTGTCAATGCTCTACTTACTATGTATGCAAGTCTGCTCTGCACTTCAACCTGCCGTATGTCATAATGGTCAGAAGGAATAGTAATTATTATTTTAGACATATATGCATTCTGGTGGGAACCTTTTTTTTATAAACACGTCTATCGGGCTTTCCTGTGAAACCAAGCACACCTGACAGAATAATTCCAGCAATTATGAAATGTTGTTTACCATTTCTTGAAAAAGATGTCGAAATGTACCAGTGGTTACCTCCTTGGGCCTATACTTTGAACAGAATGCTCTGCCAATGAACAATAGTCCACCATAGACCGCTTGGTACACGTAAATAACCACGTTAATGGACCGTTACAGTGTACCCATACATTAAATGATGCCATATGACGTCATAATCAACCACGTGACGTGTAGGAGTATGGCAAAGACAATTATAGCATGCATGCCTCGATTTAGCTAACCTGTATATTTTTTGGAACATTGAGATTCTAAGAATTTGAAAACATGAGCGAGGTATGGGTAGAGCGTAGCTAGAGATGGGCGGGACATAGCTAAAACCGCATTCATCCATTGGCTAACAATGACACAGTAATACTCAGAATAGTAGTGAATACGTGGTCCTCGTGCTTATATTAGTTTCAATCGTGTTCTTCTTGCTCAGACTATGGATAAGTGCACATTTTAGACGAACTTTCACTAGCAAGAACCAGGCATACGTTGACATTAATTTCTGGAACCAGTATTCGTTAGTCACTCGTCCAGAATCATATGGACTTCAATCAATTGCATAGGGTAATATAAACATATAAGTGGGTCTACAGTTTTCGGGGTTTAAATTAACCAGAGTACCATATATATTTGGAAAGATATGACATGTCCGATATCGTATTCGGTGCGTCATCCCCATCCAAATATATGTGACGGGGTCGATTGAGTGTCAAAACTGACTCGAAATGCTTTACATACTGCGCATATTTGTATCATCTAGATGACAATATCTAACATGTTATCACATTTTAGATCTTGTTTGCACCGGACACCTTAGAAACAGTGGGTGACTCCATCCACCCATCCATCACCCAGTTTTGTGCACGATAGTATCGCATTCCATGTAGAAACGTTGAAAAAGGTCTCACTAGAGACCTGCCAGGCAGGAACAACAAAACCATATGTTCCGTCCTACATTTTATGTCATTCCACTGCATGAAATAGAGTCTCTAGGGCAATATTGCTTTAAGCTCTAAATTTCGAAAGCGCTTCCAGACTGCGTCATGTTTCCCATCTTGACAACCACGCAGACTAGGATATTCCAAACCCGGAAATTGAAAAGACGCCTCATGATTAGAGATGTAACATAGAATGGCTATTTTTACTAAAATATATTTGAGCACTTGTACCACGAAATTGCATCACTCTTTTATCATATTAAGCACACAATAGAACAACAACCCTGGTTACACAGAGTACTGGGCCAGTACTGGACATATACGGCCAGGTATTGCCCCTGTATGAGCCCAGAGATCGGCGTTATCAGAGAAGGAACGTGTAAATATTAGCAATGCCATTACTCATAAATGAATCAGTAAAATGAGGCCTCAGACCACGGTGTCCTCTATATTAGCTATGATGTAGCAA
Organism: Chaetoderma sp. LZ-2023a; assembly: GCA_034401795.1. Lineage (NCBI taxonomy): Eukaryota > Metazoa > Mollusca > Caudofoveata > Chaetodermatida > Chaetodermatidae > Chaetoderma > Chaetoderma sp. LZ-2023a. The sequence goes on along the minus strand of CM067374.1, from coordinate 120,581,166 downwards.
ATATTCTTTAAAAACATTTCGAAACGAGTTTCAGTGGAAGGGAAAAATAGATGCCTGGAAAATTCATAATCAAATTATTTAACATCTTACTTATATTACTTCTTTGGAAGGGAGTAATCCAGTTTTAGCCATGCCCGCCCATTTGGAGCAAATCTCCACCCACACTTCGCCAGTATTCGGATCGATCTTTCACTGAACTCCCTGACTATAACCTTACAGAAAACTATACTGCTAAGGTGTTGAATATTTGGAAATTATTTTGACTTGGTGCTGTTGGTGCCTATGGCAGCATCTGTGCCCAGTCAAATTAGTTTCAAATATTCATCATCGTGTTCATTACATAGTAAAGACATACAATGTGTACAACAACGCTTAGTCCGGCATCAAATAAGCGTTCGTGACGAGCTTATCTACGTCATTCATAACGTACTTAATTATGTCGTCAGCATAGGGTCAAGTACTTGATTATTGTGGCATTTGATTGATGGACACTGTAAAGGTATATTGTGAGACGGTGATAGCAAGGTTCAGGTTGGTGGTTGTTTATACCAGTCCTATTGCTTTCTTCTCTCTTCCAGTCTCAGAATGCATTAAAAGGCTACATTTCATATTATGCCGGTTCTATTTCTAGCTAATCACCTCACACATTTTACGCGATTTGCAATTTTGAAACTTGAAAGCCTAGCGTCGAAATTTCAAAGTAATTATACAAGAACGCTGTTGAAGACTTTAACACTCTTTTGAGTTCGGCTGTTGCATCTCACAGTCTAATTAGCTTCAAATATACAATAGAATAGTTATTAACTCGAAAATTCATCAAAAGCATACTTATTATGATTCGTACACTTTTTCTTTACGGTCTTTGCGTTTATATGACGGAGCTATACTTCATTCCATTTGTAACGTCAGCTAACATGTGACATATTTGATTAAGAAGTCAGATAAATGTTAGACAGATCGGAGATATCCATTACCAAATATCACGTGTTCAAAATAATCGTAAATAATATAAAGTATCCAATTGTGACGTTCGTGGTAAAGTACATGGTAATTTGTCTACTTATTTTCTTACTCCTCTTTCTGAAATAACCATTAATTTTTTTTGCAGTCTTCTTTTCCTAAGCAGAGACTAAGTCTGTCAGGGGGATTTCTAGCTATGCCCTGCCCATTTCTAGCTTTATGTACATTGAATCTGACTTCCCAGAATCACAATTTCAAGTTAATTATAGAGGTAACCTGTTCAATATTTTGAAACTAATAAGATAGAATTTACATGACGTCAATAGCTATAAGTTATTATCACTTCCATGACGCAGACCGCCACAATTTCTTCAGCTCTCATGAGGAATGTCCATTTGCAGGCCAAGGTCTAACTATTTTTGAAAATATTTGAGTTTTCTTGGCCTGCAAATGGGCATTCAATAAGAAAATATTTGTTTTTATTTTCTTGATCAAACACATCCATTAAAGTGTTATAGACGAATACTCTGTTTGATCTGCGATGATGTGCGTAACCGCGTTCGTCGAGCGTGATTAAATTATAATCAATCATTGAATGGTAACTTCATACGTTACTTATTTACACAGCATACTCAGAATTTAGTAATATTATCAGGATCGTAGAAAGTTTCACACACTGCTCATTTGCATGTTATCTGATGACGTACTTCCGGGTCTACTTGTTTGTAATCCTTTACCACTTATAAATCCACTTTCTCAGTTTCCAGGCATATATACAGGAAAGCTGATAAGCATTTCGAAACTAATTTGGCGAGTAAGTCATGATGCCATTCACATCAGTTCCAACATATTCAACCGAATACTCAATCATCACATCTTACAGAATTTGCCATTTGTGGTAAGTAGTCATCTGTGTTAAAGGGCTGTGCGACGGTTAAATAAAAAAGCCCTTGAATAGTGTTAGTAAATAACAAAACATGATGCCATAATTACACAATTATGCAAAAATGCTTTAATGGTTAAATTTGGTCAAGAAAAATCAAAATATGTTCTTATTGATGATGATTCGCAGGCGAACAGAAGCCTCTCTTTGAAAATTTACCACTCGAATGACTGGTTCTGTAATCAAGCCAGTATTTTGAGTGGTGCCCTTTCAAAGATAACCTTCTGTTGACCTGCAAATGGACACTTCTCAAGATGACTGCAAAAGCCTGTTTTAGCCGGGTTAATTCCAGTGAGCGATACAGGTAAGTCCTGCGTTCCATACGATATGAGGCGAATCCATAATTTCAGCCGGTGAGCAGCAGTAGATATTAGCAGATGTCAAATTGGCCCTAGAATATATGATTCCAATATCAACTGAGCTATGCATATTACGAATTGATTAAACAAACAGCTATATAAATGTATAGGTTCATTACTGAATGAATTAACCTAATCTGTCACTCAAGTTTATGAAGTCATACTCAATTGCATCATATGTAGGCTGATGTCACAATCATAATTGACACAGAATACTCCTTCGTGAAGATTGAATAATCCGCCAAGTGTACGAATTGTATGTCTTTGATGGATTTACTAATTGATAAACACAATGTTGAATACTTTGAACTACCATAAGCAAGCAACATCTCCCAGTTAAATGAGTTTCAAATTATTTAGCAGCCTACCTGTATAGTTACCTTGAAATTGGGATTTGATAGGTTTCTAAGTAAATAAATCGAACCCAACGCGTGGGTGTGGCATGACTAGAAATTGATCCCTCTATTGACTGAGTAGAATTCCAGAGTGCAATTAAATGCTCAAACTTTAAACGGGAAATGTGGATGCGTTTGATATCCCGGATAAAGTGTACTAAAAAGAATATGGAAACTAGAGCAATATTCATTTTCACACCTTCGCTCTCCTATTTTATATCATATTGTACACTTTTTAGTGTTCCAGCGTACGGGTATACACCCCACCACACCCGCACCCCACACACACACACACACTAGACTCCACCTATTCTAAATTTGTTGGCGAAATCGGATCATGTAGTCTCCGAGATAAACATAAATCAAGGGGTTTTTTTATCCGTTCCCGATTCGGGTTCTTTAAACGTCTGTAAATTCTCTGTCTGAATACGATCCTTTGTTGTGTTAAAATCTGACCCAAATCTGATCAGTAGTTTTAGATACAGCTCCAGAAGCACAGACAGACCACCATACTTACCCTCTTCCCCTTACAAAGCAAGGATAAGTATGGCATGTAATGAGTAGTTGCCACCATCGCAATCAAATATCACGTGATGCACACTAATGTGGACTATGTAGGTGACATGAACCTAATTGTGTTGCTAGTGACTCTTCTCTCTGAACCTGGAATTAAAGAGAGGGATCTGATGCGTCGTTCAAGTATCTGACATCAACATCAAATACGTCGCATCTTAGTTGGCGTCACAATCAAATACGTCACGCTGTTATCTGACGTCATGTTCAAATGCGTGATATGTTAGCTGACATCATAATCAAATGCGTCATATTTAGCTGATATCATAAACAAATAGGTCATATGTTAGCTAACATCATAATCAAATACGTCATATGTCATATGCCGTCATAATCAAATACGCCATATGCTATCTGACGTCATGTTCAAATGCGTGATATGTTAACTGCCATCGTAATAAAATACGTCATATGTTAGCTGACACCATAATCAAATATGTCATATGTTATCTGATGTCATAATCAAATACTTCATATGTTAGCTCACCTCATAAGCAGATAAGTTATATGTTATCTGACGTCATAATCAAATATGGTGTATGTTATCTGACATCATAATCAAATACGTCATATGTTATCTGGTGCCACAATGTACCTTTACAGTTTATCCATCCATCAGATGACATCCAAATCAATTACGTGACGTGTATGATGGCATCACAATCAGTGAGGTCATGAAGGACGTAGATAAGTACGTCACGAACGCATAATTGGTGACGAACTAAGCGTTGTTATATGAATTGTATGCTTTTACTATTTAATAATATTTTGAAACCAATTTGAAAGCAACAGCACCCAGTTAAATTAGTTTCGACATATTCAATATCTTACCTGTATAGTTTCCAACACGGGCGAGGTGTGTGCGGCGCTTAGATAGAGATGTGCGCGGCATAGTTCAAACTGGAAAGGGTCTTTACAGTGAAGCGGGCCCATCACGCATGTGTCTGTACTGTATGCCTTTGGTGAATTTATGATTTAATTAAGCATTCTCTTGACCATTTTAACATTATTTTCCCCGGAGATGTTGCTGGCATATGCAACAAGAGCGCCAAGTCAAATTCCAAAATAGCCAATAGCTCATCTGCATAGATATCGTAAAATTGGGATTCTGCGGTTGGGGTGCGGGGTGGGGTGGATGGGTGGCGAGGTGGGTGCGTGGGAGAGGGATTGGGTGGGGTGTAGTGTTCAAAATATTACTCTCGATTCAGACGTGTATACAATGCGAGTGGAGCATTAGCAGGAATGGAAGAATCCCGGTTTAGGTATGCACCGCACATCTCTAGTTAAGCTCCACCCACGCTTTGCCGGTTTTGGGATCAAGCGATCGCGGCACTCTCTGAATCTCAATTTCCAAAAAATTATACACGTTAGCTGTTGAATATTTTGAAACTAATTTGACTGGGTGCTGTTGCTGCCTATGGAAGCAACAGCACCCAGTCTATTTTGTTTCAAAATATTCGACACAATGTGTATTAAATTGTTTAGACATACAATTCGTGCAACGTGTCGGGCTATTAATTATGTAGGGCGGACTAAATCTAGTGATTCATGCTGTAATTGGTTATGAAGTCATTCTACACGTCACGTAGTTGACTATGACATCATATGTTGGATGTATAAACTGGACAGGTCAATTGGCGGGCCATTAGAAATGGATCTCCTTCTAGTTCTATAGAAGAAATAAGCTGCTGGAATTATCTATTTACCAGCCACAAACGCTTAGAATGAAATATGAGCGTGTGTGTGTGCTGAATGTGACATAGCGTGACATTTAGCTCGCGCAGTATTCCATGAACGCTTACATGGTGAAGCCGGCTAAAACAAGCCTCTGATGTGGTTTTGATGAATGTTCATTTGCAGGCATGGTGAATACGATGTTTAAACATTTACCAGTAAAATTACTTGCTAGAAATGCGAGCCAGGCATTCCAGTGGTGAAACTAAAATGTCTCGTCTTGGTCTGCAAATGGGCATTCAATATGCGAATGTGTTGATTTTCTTCGCCAAATTTAGCCATGAGAGAGAACGCTGTTATTTTCATCTCAGTGTTGGCTGAACAATCTTCTGCCTTGACTTCAGTAATCCAACTTTATTACCATCATTAAGTGCGCAACGTTTCCTCCAAACCCACTCATCGCTAGCTACTTGTTATTCCTCGCCAGATCAGCACTTGAAATCAGGAAATGTAATGCTTGTATTATTCAAGAACATCCTGCAAGTACCGTGACCTGAATTTAGAATGGTTGTTTTCGACAAAGACATATTTAGAAATTTAACAGCTCCTCTGTCCATAGCTTATTCCGAAATTTGGAATTTGTGGCGCTAACCTTAACGGGGAAATCCCAGTCCTGTCACGCATGGACCCAGTAATTGACATAGAAGTAATCATTGTGCCCTCAATTTGTGATATTGCTCCATGCGTAATGGAAACAACCTTAATTATGGCACACACTACTAGCAATACGGCGGGAGCGGGGTGGCAGTTACCAGTCGCAGATAACTCAACACAACACCGTCAAGAAATTCAGCGATAAAAAATTCAAAGCGTTGTGCGGGATTAATCAAAGTTAAATTTTTATAGGCCTACCATCTGTATCATTCCACACGAACTTATATGTATGCACATGCCACACACTGGATTGGAATTGGAAGAATACGGTGGCGGTGGTGGGGACGGGTCGGGGTGGGGTGGGGGTGCGGGCGGGAGTTGGGGTGCGGGGCTCGTGGATCAAGATTACAAAATCCACCAAATACACTACGTCAGAATGTATCCCTTTCCGCCGAATTCGCAAACTCATCTAAGAATGAATCATAATTATGTTGAAGATAACTAATTTGACTGGAAACATGACGTCGGAGCCCATAGCAGTAAGGTATTCCATACAGATTAATGTTAAAATAGTCAACGCAGTTCCTGTTTAATAGAGTGATCCATGTGTAGCTAAACCCCGCCCATCTATAGCAAAGCTCAGCCCACGCTTTGGGAGTGATGCTATCGATCGCACCTTGACTTTCCAGAATCCCATTTTCCAGGGAACTAAACAGGTAAGCTTTTGAACATTTTGAATTTAATTTGACTGATTGCTGTTGCTACCTGTTACTGTTGTGTATCGGTGCTTATAATATTACTGAGCTGGCTAGGCGAGTGTTTACATCTAGCCGATTGTTTCTTTGAATACGAAATTAACGTAATCCACTTTAACGATTTCATATCGAAGCCGGCAAAAAGCGGCTTCTGCAATTGGCTTGAAGAACATCCATTTGAGACCAACCTAAAACTATTTTGTTGAGAAATGTACCACTGGAATGACGTGCTCGTTGATCGAGCCAGTCATTCCCGGGGTAAATATTACAGAAATAGTTTTCTCTTGGCCTGCTAATGGACATTCAAAAAGCAGAATTTTCTAATTTTCGTAACCAAATTTAGTCAATAAAATTGTCAAAGCCATCATAATATTGAAAAATTGAGTCAATTGCTAATTTAATAGTACCGGTATTTATACCGTGTGACATCAAATGGTGTTAGTGGTGAGTAGTAGTCTAAATAAAGGTCCTCGTGCGCCATTGGCATATACTCCATTCTGAGATGAGCAGAGAGATAATTTGGCGAGCATTGTGTCACACATTGATGTAGCCAGATTCCATTACCGGCTTAACATTGGCACAAGAATAGCTTTCTTCTGGAATTGTGTGGATAATAATTAAATTGGCCACCTTCGCTGGTGCTACATGGGCAACCAGTAAATTAGATATAGCACCATTTACGTTGTTCGAATATATTTGTACATAAAATATGGGATGAATCAGAGTAGGATATAATGGATCACGTATATGACGCCATAATCAATTACGTCACATGTAAACTGACGTCACAAGCATACGCGAGAGAGATACTCATACATGACGCTGAAATAGTCCCGTCAAGTATAAGGAATTGTATGTCGTGGATGGATTTACTATTTACTAGAGGACGTTGTTGAGAATTTTGAAACTAATTTGAGGAGCTGCTCTTGCTTCCATAAGCAGCAACACCATCCTGTCAAATTAGGTGCAATATATCCAACACGCTTACTTGAATAATCACCTTGATATTGGGATTCTGGGAAATCAGGGTTCGATCTAATGCAACGCGGATAAAGCGCAGGCTTACCTGAATAATTACCTTGATATTGGGATTCTGGGAAATCTTAGTTATAAATGGAAGGGAAATATCTAAAAGTGAATTCATCAATTCAGTCTAAGTAATATTTTCAATGAGGTAGTTTGGTATAAACGTGCATCTGGCAGGGTATATGTGATGTTTTAGCGAATAATATGAAAATCCCCCACCATTTTTGGTAAATGATGAAGTATCTTGACGTTCATATATAAGCTAAGACTTTAAATGTTTTACTCGTGGCGAGAATATAATTTCTATAAGGGATGAGGGGATAGTTTTAACTCATGGAGTTTAGTTCGATGAACTACTCATTCCCATAACATGGTTATAGTTCCATGACGCTAGCGGTTAATTTTCTTGAACTAACAACATGCCAACTGATTCACACCCCAACATGGTGGCACCGCGCAAATGTAAGCTATGAAAGCACGTATCGTGTAATGTATGAATTGAGGACAATAGCCATAACACATATGGCCGGGCAGGATAGGACTACACATTCAGCGGCACACGGCCATCGAATAGCAATCAACACTTGAATCTACATTCAGGTTGGACAACGCGTAACACAGACTGCCGCATACGTAATGAACATTACGAAAGCAGGCCATACACATGATACTATGTTGAGCAACATGATAACAGGAAGATGTTGGCCAACATGTTTCTAGAAACATGACACCCACATACTGAAGCAACATGTGCCAGCACCAGAGAACGAGGAAGGCTGGCAGAACACTAATTGAAAGAAAACAAGATCAGTTTACTGAATATGTGCCACGATGAGGCAAGCAGAATCTGAAAATCTGAATATATTAACTTCAGAAAGCTGGACAAAAATCACTGCCTTTTTGTAACAGCATGGCGCGTCTATATTTCGTTCAAAATATATATATATATATATATATATATATATATATATCAATCTGCAGAGGAACAGTAAGGGCTAGTATCTTTGATCTGTCAAGTAAATCGACTTCGTATTATGATATATGAGTTTTGAATGTGCAGGATATAATACAGTTTCATTATCAAAATCATCCTGACAGACAATGTGGAGACAAGAAAACGATTATTTTGATAATAGCCCACTGGAAAAGCTAATGTGACTTGAGATGTGCTAGGCCAGTTACATTCAAGCTATAACATTATTGAGCCATAGGCTGAATTTTCGCATACACCTAATGACGCCGGATATGAAAAGGGACTGACATTGCCACCATAGAACAACTATGATGCTCTGGCTAAAATCCCACGTTCGTTTATCCCTGGAGGCACTGGTTAGTGGGCTGCTACTGGGCCAATTGCGGGTCATATTGGCCCGGTATTGACCCGGTATAGATACCAAATAACCAGAGATGACTTACTTGCACGCCAACTTCCGGGTTTTATAGAGTAGAATGTGCCGCCATTCGTATCTTGAAACGGAAATCAACTGATTAATCAAGGATGAGAATCACTCATTTGTTCCAATCTTCTACACACTTCTATAGAATGGCCAATTCAATGTTTATTTTGCGCATCAATTATCTCTGTACCTAAGAATATATTCTGCAATATATATATATTGCAATGGAATGCCCATTTCGATGCATTGGGCGCTTCATATGGACAAGTGTTAAATATAGTCCACGCGCTACAAGAACTTGCAACAGCCACACCTACCCACCCACCCACCCACCCACCCACCCACCCACCCACCACCCACCCACCCACCCACCCCACCAATCAGCCAAAATATATTTTTTCTATTACATTGAACTATTTTGATTAATATACTCACTGTGTTTTAATGGGCTAAAGTTACGAGTATATCCCATAACGAAACCGACTCTATTTAGGGGTAAAGATAACAACAAATGGCACATGATATACCCATTTTTCACTATCAATAGACCACTCGACACGTTGCTCTTATGCCCCCCCCCCCTAGCAAGACAGAGGCAAATCAAGTAAGTAATGAACCTCTCCAAGTTATCCAGCTATCATCTGACATCATATGACGTCATAATCAACTAAGTGGCGTGTAGGATTACCTCATAATTAATTATTATGAATGACTCGATTTAGTCCGTCTTTAACGCGTAATAGTTCGACACGTTGTACGAATTGTATATCTTTACTATTTAATAAACATTCTGTTGAATATTTTTAAACCAATTTGACGGGGGGGGGGGGGGGGGGTGGTTGTTGCTGCCATAGGCAGCAACAGCGCCCAGTCACATTTGGTTCAAAATAGTTAACACCTTACCAGTACAAGTTGCTGGAAATTGATAATCAGGGAGTTCAGGGATTGATTGATCCCAACACGAGCGAGGTGATGGTGGAGCCTAGCTGGAGATTGGTTGGGCATGGCCAAAACCCGAAAGGTTCATTAGGTCAGCAGACGTCGAAGTGTCACCAACTTTGGTCGCTGCTTAGGATCAGATAGGCCTTAACTGTGCGTCGTTGTGACTGGAAAAGTGCGAATAAATGAATATATTGACTTTAACATCTTGAAAAAGTGAGTAATATTCTCCAATCTAAATGGTCAATTTTCATTTATTTCATGAAATGTTGTTACAATGACAGCTGACAGAGTGTCTATTTTTGGAAAATAGTAAAATGCAAGCCCGAATTATAATGACTTCTTTAAAGAAATGAACACACGTGTTTCAATTGGTCGCGAGGCGAGATGATGGAATGGTGGATGGCTGGACTGGTTGGTGGGTTATGGGCGCACGCGTGTGTGGGTAAATGGATGGACAGTGGCATCGATGAAATTATGAATGAGGCGGGATTGCCATAGAGAAATTGTTCAGCTGAAAAGTAGATAATAACTTTGAGAATCGATTAATTTATTTAACTTGATTTAATTAATCACCACAACTAATGAATACATCCTAAAATAGTATCCATAAATAATACCCTAAATGCACCGTAGCTATGTAAAACATTATGTAAATCTTTCTACCTAACGTTTTCATGTAAGTCCAACTACCGTTAACCTATTGATCATGACATAGTTTCTTACAATGAAAATGGGATTTCGTATGCGACCTTTCCGTTTCAATGGGTTAGAAAATCACGGTATTCTGAATATGGGATAATGACAATTAACCATTTCATGGCTACATTTGGTTAAGAAAATCTAAATATTTGCTTATTGAATGTCAATGTGTAGGACAAGAGAAACATAATGTTTAATTTCTCACTGGAATGACTTGCTCGTTTATAGAGACATTCATTCCAGTGATAAATAGAAACAAAATGGTCGTCTATTGGCCTGCAAATGGACATTTCGCAAGGTCACAGTGGAGTCGGATTTTGGCTGAATTGGGCGTTAAAGCGTTACAATCTGTTAATAATCTGATCGTAATCATATATGAATTAAAGTTATCCATGTTTAGTAGGCTTCAGTAATCTCGGTCCTATTGTGCACACGCGTGTGTCATGCCATCGATCATGTTCGTGATCGGAACCCGATTCTCACACATGTTAATAAGAACATACATCTTACGCATCGCAAAAGGATCCTGAAACATAGAGATATATGGTGGACATATTAATATTAACTCCTTTTGTGTCAGCAGCGCCTTAAAGTGCTCATAATGCTACTTATATAAACTAACCGTGCAGTGGTCAAGATTTTTCAGGAAAATTGGACACTTTGCTCAGCGAATGACCACTTGCTACACAAGACACGGCTTATTTTGTATCTTTACCAATGGAATGTATCAATAAAAGCCGCTTTCAGAACAGGTAGTGTTTCCCGGCTTGGTGATTAAAGGGTTAATTGCTTTACAAAATTCAAAATCTCTCCTTAGACATTGTCCATTTGCCGGCTAGGAGAAGAGTAATTTTTTTTGGAAAATTACAACTGAAATCACTGGCTCGGTTACCGAGCCAGTTAATCCAGTCGTAAATTTCCCAAGAAGAGCCTTCTCTTAGCCTACAAATGGACATTCCGAGAGATTACTGAAGGTTCCGTTTTATGGCTAAGTTAACATAAAAGGGTCCAAGGTATCTTGAAAATAAATTGTAATTAGTCAAGTCGGCGTAAGACTAATACGTACATATTAAAAGCAGGATTCATTTCGAGGCACCCCACCACCTCCAACAATTTCGAGCTAACTTTCTACCGCTTCGAATCGATTTGCGGCTTTAACCTTTTAACTCTCAAATTTGTTCGAGAAAAGTTCAATTTTCTCAATAGAAAATATCCATTTGCAGACCAAGAGAAGACTATTTTTAAAAATTGACCACTGGTAAGACTAGCTCGCTTATTGAGCCAGTCATGCCTGTTGTAAATTTTCAAAAATAGTCTTCTCTTGGTCTGCAAATGGACATGCATAGTTTTCTTGAAATTGATAGTCATGGATTTCAGAGATCTTCCTATCCCAACACGTGCATGGAATGGGGTGGAGCTTAGATAGAGACGGGCGGGGCATAGCTAAAACGGGAAAGGTCCATTATGACGCCAGATATTTGACCTAGAGATCGTTTCCCTTTATTGTATTTTAAATCACATGTGCTTGACGATTGAAACCATCAGTTACGCTGTTGTTTGCTGTCCGTGTCAAAACAATGGCATTGCTCCATCAACACTACCAGCACTGGGCAATTATGTCCCCAGCGTTTCACATGACGCCTAAATTTGGGTGTGGGGTGGGGTTGGGGTGGGGTGGTCCATGGAATTTGTGGTGTCTCGAGCTGAAATTGGATGGCCTCAAATGGAGAATATGGGTTGCAATGCAGTGTTTTCCTTCTTCCCTAAAATGTATCTTAATACATGCACCGATGAGTCATGGGGAGTTTGTGGGAACCATTGTACAAAAACTCATAAAACTAATTAATATTTTGTAATCAAACACGATTTTCAGGAGTACCATGGGTCCAACTTCTTCTATTTCACTGAACTCAAGCCGTATTTTGGGGGTATATACCCCCGAAAGGATCTTTATGACAAGTAATGTATGGCGCACAACGTGCAAGGACTCACCTGTGTTAGATTTCCACCAAAACAGATACGATTGAATTCTTTAACGGCCGTTTTGTAGCACGCATGCTGTGTTAAGTGGAGGCGTGAATTCAAAAAGTATTCCTTGGCATTAAGTCTGTTTGATCCAGACATGCTTGCAATTGTCTCAATGACAGCAAGATTGCGCTTCCTTGTCTGCGAATATAAGTATAAATATATGTTAGTCATACTGGCAAATTAGGATACCTCGTGATATTACGTCTGGTTAGACTTTGCTGCAGAAATTCACCTTTCCACTGTATCCACTCATCATATGGCATCATAGCCAACCGCTTGCCGCATATAATGACATCACAAGTAATGACGCGATTACGACGTCATGAATGACGTAGATAAGCACGTCACGAACGCATAGTTGAAGACGGATTATGCGTTGTTGTACGAATTGTATGTCTTTACTATAGGCAGCAACAGCACCCAGTCAAATTAGTTACAAAATATTCAACAACTTCGCTGCATAGTTTTCAGGAAATTGATACTCAGGGCATTCGGTAATCAAGCATCGCAACACGGCCAAGTGTGGGTGGAGCTTAGCTAGTGATGGCTGGGGCATAGCTAACACTGGAAAGGTCGATTGTGCTACATTGTCAGAAATAGTAGTCATATCTTACATCGTTTAAACCATAATGTAAACAGTCTGGCAATTTGCTAGATTAAGAATGATCGTCATTTACCAAAATGTCAGGCAACTGGGATCGAGTGTTAAAAGTGGTTAGTTTCTCCGATTTCCACATCCGGGACAGTAGACATGTCCGCGATCTATGCTCTCAGATGGCATAATCTGCATTTCTAGATCTAAAAGGGACAATTTTTACAAATTCTCTCCTTTGTTTTGTCAATTGTAATTTAAATAGTGTTTGTAGGAATTCTAGAATATACGCCCACACATTGCATATGATATGAGGAACGTGTATTCATTTGTAAACGAGGATGGAGTGGTGGTGGGTGTGGGTAGGGAGAGAAAGAGAGAGAGAGAGAGAGAGAGAGAGAGAGAGAGAGAGAGAGAGAGAGAGAGAGAGAGAGAGAGAGAGATAGAGAGAGCGAGAGAGAGAGAGAGAGAGAGAGACGAGAGAGAGAGAGAGAGAGAAAGAGAGCGAGAGAGGGAGAGAGAGAGAGAGGGGATGGAGATGGGAGGAAGGGAGGGGGAGGGAGAGAGATGTCTACCTATGCGGCCATTTCCACGTACTCAAAACTTAATGGATCTCTACACATCGGCGTAATTGGTTCATGCTAACGATACAAGGTCACACGTTACTGTGCCGCTACTGGTCCAATGCCCGGCCTAGTAGTATGGGCTATTATGATTACTTCTCACTGCACCAATATAGACAGAATGGACGAAGTTTAAACCATGGGCAACTAGATGCAATAAAATGTGTGCCGTGCCAAAAGATTGTCATCACTGAGGCGATAGAGAAATACAACAAATATGACAAAGCACGTTATATTGTTTACTTTACAGACAGTTACTGATTAATGAATTACGTACTGCAAGAAGTGCATCTCGCTCTGCAATGAGTCCTTGGATCTCATTATTGGTATATCTTTCTGTATCCCAGATTTTCTTCTCTAAGACATGCAGAAAAACGTCCTCAGAGGGCACAGCGTCTGTGATCGGCACAGCCTGATAAGCAAAGAACATGGGATTGTTATTTGCATAGTTATATGAATGACTATTCGAACTATTCGAATATTTCAGATGAGAGCTGGATAGAAAGGAAGTCTAGGCGGTAGGCGTATAAAACAGGGAACGTATTGTTGAAAAAAACCTAAAATTGGCACATTGACACCATAGGGCACAATATGTGCTAACGTTTTCAGTCATTCTGTTTAAAACTCAATGAGAAAATGCAGTTTAAATATTTCTGTCATAAATTTATTATGTTTGCTATGGGAGACACATTGACTGGAATTCAATAAGGCGGTTGAACCTCGGTTTACCCTAAGCCTGGTAGCAACTCGCCAGATAAACCGGGTAATACGAGATTTATTACCATGTTTATGTTTAAACCTCATCCGTATTCTGATACGAGGTTGAAACCATGTCATGTTGTTACCCGGTAACAGCTAAACCAGGGCTATCGTGTATCCAACTCGGGATTTAATAGAAATTGTATATTTACATTCTAAACTAACAATAATAATAAATGGGACATGGCGTATTATTAAAATATATTAATACACGGATTGACATAATAATTAAAAAGTGGCAATACAATAAATCAGCGCTATTCTGATAATACACAATATGGTTGCTTAAGTACGTGCTGGACGTCAATCTCATTATGCATATGAATGTGAGTTCTATGTCCCAAATTAACTCAGTGGCGGCCTGACTTGCCAACCTTAAGAGTGCCCATTTTACACATAGCAATAGGAGTTAAACTATCCTATCCCAGGTTTAAATGTGTATGATATTTGTTGTAAGGTTTAGTATATACACTACCTTCTTGAAATAGGTTTATATTGTTACCGGGTTTATTACCTGGTGGGTTACTCGGTTTACTTTTCGATATTCTCATAACATTATGCTATAGCCTTCACAGGATCGATGTATGTGTACACACCTTAGAAAGGTGATACTAACAAGTGTGTTAAACTACTTTTTATATTGGACCAGTGGTTTAAGTCAGTCTAAATGCGTGTTCAAACCTAGTAATAGCTAAACCAGGTTTATGTATTTAAACCTGGTCTAGCTAAACCGCCTTTTGGAATTCCACCCATTGGGTAAACAAAAAACAGATACACTTCCTGCATCCTTGGAAACAGATGGTGTGAAGATGCGCATGCGTGCTTCAGCATCAAGTGTGTAATATTTAATATTCGCTGAAGCATAATTATTCTTACCGGAGTTGGGTCGAATATACGTCCAGTACCATTGCTGGTTCCTTGGAAGTCATCTAGAACATCAGATCCCAATTTCTGATATAAAAAAACACTAATATATTTGATGATAATCTAATTACAAGAATAGAGGCGTAAAGTGTGCGCCTAGACATAAAGAAACGAAACACATCTTAGCATATGATGATTTCATCAGGTATAAAACAATATAAATGTTTTTAAGGTGGGCAATTGAATTAGAAGACTGAATCCCTATATCAAATTCACAATTACAAAATTAAGATAAGTTGCACGGATTGAGATCATTGCATGTTAAGATTAAGTTTGTGTCATTACATTTAGGCACACGATTTACGCCTCTAAAAATCTACAATCTTAACAAATTTATTTTCAGTCATTTGGTGTGAATATGCACCTTTAAATGAGATAAATAATATAGTTTGCATAAGTCTCCTGTTGATGGACCTTTCTAGTTTTAGCCATGCCCAACCTATCCCTAGTTAAGCTCCACCCACGCTTCGCCCGTGTTGAAATCGATCGATCCCTGAACAGCTTGGCCATTAATTGCCAGAAAACTATACAGGTAAGCTGTTGACAATTTTGAAACTAATTTGACTTGGTGCTGTTTCTTAAATAACAAAGACATATAATTCCTACAACAACGCTTAGACTGTAATCACTTATGCATCCGTGAAGAATCTATCGACGTCATTCATGACGTCATCATACACGTCTAGTAGTTGACTATGACGTCACGTGCAGGGTGGATAAACTGGAAAGGTCCATTAATATGGGTACCAAAGCATATGTTGTCCAGCTCCTACGAGGCTGTTCTTTGCAGTGAAATGTTTATGTAGCATTCAGTTTTAAAATATCCAACCGAAAACTCTTTACGTCATAAAATATTGGTTATTTATTAGGCCGAGTATTAAATAAAAAATATGTTGTTGTTGGTCAACAACAAATGATGATGCATTAAACACACAGCTATGACGTAATAAAGTCAGAGAGATACATTTATAGATCCATTACAAGCGGTATTATTATTATTATTATTATTTTTATTATTAGTAGTATTATTAGTATTATTAGTATTATTATTATTATTATTATTATTATTATTATTATTATTATTATTATTATTATTAAAATAAAATGTTCAACTCCGCATACAAAATTGCGTGATTTCGGGCGTTATATACACACGACCCAAGAGGCACTCCAGTAATATAAAATCAGCGCCATTCTGGGCATTTTGAGGTCAGCATAAGGTAATGATGAGACTCTAACCTTTCCTACGTACATCCAGATTATTGATTATTTGACGTAAGAACATAATATACAAATCTGTGGCTCACCATGTCGCCGTACTTCTGTACATGACTGGTCGTCGTCTCCTTCTTGACAACCTTGAATTGCTTCAGCAACGTTTCGACACTTAAATCTTCCTGCATAGATAGATAGATAGATAGATGGATGGATGGATGGATGGATGGATGGATGGGATGGATGGGATGGGATGGGATGGTTGGATGGATGGATGGATGGATGGGTGGGTGGGTGGGTGGGTGGGTGGGTGGATGGATGGATGGATGGATGGATGGATGGATGGATGGATGGATGGATGGATGGATAGATAGATAGATAGATAGATAGATAGATAGATAGATAGATAGATAGATAGATATATAGATAGATAGATAGATAGATAGATAGATTAATGGACGGATGGATGGATAGATGGGTGGGTGAGTTGGTGGGTGGGTTGGTTGGTGGGCTGACAGATGGATGGACGAATGGATGGGTGAACGGATGGATGGATGGATGGGTGGATAGGCAGACATACAGACAGACAGACAGACAGACCGGCACGCAGGCAGGCATGCATGCATGCATGCATGCAGGCAGATAGACAGACAGGCAGGCAGGCGGGCAGGCAGACAGGCACTGTAGACATACAACAGACGGGCAGGCAGGCAGACAGACAGGCGGGCATACACACCGCCAGGCAGGCAGATATTCAAATACCAGAATTATGCATGTACTTCTATTTTGAAGCAACTATGCAGATTATTTTTAACAGTATACTGCTTGGGGTTTGTCTGGTCTGAGGGGTTAATTGTCTTCCGAAAGATGTGTAAGTGTAAGTGTTCATCAATCAATAGCTTATGATGACGAAGCATCAGGTCTTACATCTTTAACAATCATATCAGCCAAATATGGCTTCTACAGTGATCTTGAGAAATGTCCACTTGCAGACCTAGCGAAGACTATTTTTTAAAACTTAGCACTGGAATGACTGGCTCGATAACCGAGCCAGTCATTCCAGCGGTGAATTCTTAAATATAGCCTTCTCTTGGTCTGCAAATAGACATTTTCTATGAGAAAATTGAAATTTTCTTGAATGAAACTGATGGTTAGATGGTTGCCAGAAAACTATATATGTAAGCTGTTGACAATTTTGAAACTAATTCGACTTGGTGATGTTTCTTAAATAATAAAGACATATAATTCGTACAACAACGCTTAGACCGTTATCACTTATGACCATTATAACCCGATAATCAATGTTTATCATGATAGATCAATGTCTTTTACTTTATAAATCAACTTCATCCAACAGACTTCCTCAACTATATTGCACAATATTACTCTATGTACTGCAGCACTTTGAAGAAAAATACTCTACTTTACCTTGTCTGAGTCTTCCATCCACTTTACGCTGTAGACGTCTCCCAGGTATGCCTCCACATGCGCATCCCAGTAGCAGGCCCAAGAGGATTCTGTCGGGTTTGAGGCGGTCGTAGCGAATACTGAAACGCGGTTATAACATTCAAATTCAATCAGCGAGCATAGCGAGTAAATGATCGTGAAGTTACTGTAGGTTAATATCCTTTGTAATGGTCCATTCCAGTTTTAGCTATGCCCCGCCCATCATTAGCTAAGCTCCACCAACACCTCGTCCGTGTTGGGATCGATCCATCTCTGAACCCGCTGACGATCAATTTCCAGAAAAAAATCTACAAATAAGCTGTTAAATATTTTGAAACTAATTTGACTGGGCGCTGTTGCTGCCTGTGGCAGCAACAGCGTCCAGTCAATTGGTTTCAAATTATTCAAATAGCGTTCGTGACGTACCTACCTTCAACTATGCATTCGTGACGTCATTGATTGTGATGTCATTCTAAAACTCACGTAGTTGATTATGACGTCACTTGATGGGTGGATACGGTTGAAAGTGCCATTGAACGATAATACTACAAGATCTAATATACGTAAATTAATATAATTAATGAGGAATTGGCCAAATTAAGTAATATTTGTACAGAGCATATAATGCAAAGGAGGATTCCAGCTTTAGCTATGACCCGCCCATCTTTATCCAAGCTCCGCTCACACTTCACCCGTGTTGGGATCGATGGATCCTTGAACTCCATGACTATCAATTTCCCGAAAACTACACGGGTAAACTGTTGACAATTGTGAAACTAATTCAACAGAATGTTTATTAAATAATAAATACATACAATTCGTACAACAACGCCGAGTACGTTATCAATTACGCGTTAGTAACGAACTTCATGACGTAATTGATTATGACCTCATCCTACACGACACTTACTTGATTATGATGGCATATGATTGACTGAGAAACTGTAATCCTCCATCACGTGAATGTACGATTTATTTGGTAAAATGAAAACATTTCTAAGTACCAAAATCTGGAAAACTTTTGAAAATGCCAATTTAGATATTCACCATATTCATTATCAACATAAGCATTGTTCAAATGAACAAGGCCTGGAATCGTAGATATTAGGGGGGTGCAAGTATACGATTAAATCGAAAATCGTGATTATTTTTTTAATCGTTAATTTAAATGATTACAAATTCTACTGCATATTATAGTTCAAAAACTACCTTTTCGCTTCTCTTAACTGTAATCTGTCACAAAAAGTGACATTTTGCTCAGTGAATGTACATCCATTTGTGGGCCAAAATGATAATTATTTTCGAAAACGCATCACTGGAATGACTGGCTCGAGCATCGAGCCAGGCATTCCAGTGTTAGATTTTCAAAAATATAGACTTCTCTTGGGCTGCAAATAGATATCTCTAAGCACTATAGTAGCGTTCGTCATTGATATACATTGATTGTTATATGTATATCTGGGTAATTTGCACGCGGGCTGATCAAACGACCAATCGCGATTATTCTTAAGTAATCGACTGTGATCATTCAAAACAATAATCGCACAAGCATAATACACACCATTGATGTTCTTTGGAAGATCTTGATAGAACATCGATCCAGATTCACAGGACTCCATATAAAATGCTAACTGAAAAATAGCAATCACTTATCGTTAGATAATTATTAATTAAGCTCATTTCTCAATATTTCGTCAGATCCTGATTCCATTGTATGCTATTATGGGGATTGCCAATGCGAGTATATATCAATATACACCATGTCACACTGTGGGTATAAGTGTATGTTATCTTAGCTCTGGGACCATACACACGCACGCTCACACGCACGCACGCAAGCACCCACGTACCCACGCACGCACGCACGCACCCACGCACCCACGCACGCACGCACACGCACACACCCACGCAAGCACCCACCCACGCACGCACGTACGCACGCACGCAAGCAAGCAAGCAAGCAAGCACGCACGCACGCGCACATATATATGAAATATAATCGACATGTACATACCTGGTTAAATTTTTTCTTCTTGTGCATGCTCTTCAGAGCGTCATTCAGATCCTTTACGTTAAGCTACAAATGAATTACATGTGTTTGTGAATTAGCATCAGTGTAGCAAAGCCATATGAGGAATTAAGTAAGCTAGTAAAATACAAAGTCAATGGAATATAAACCCACGCACTCACTCATTCACACGTTTTTCTCGCTTGTTCCACTCTTTTCAACAAAGCAGCCATATCTAAAGTTGGTCAGGAAATTCCAAATAGGTATGTTTGCTTATATGTGTACGTAAAACGAAAACTTTCTTTGAAAGTTTACCACTCAAATAAATATATACCGCGATGCATTGAATTACGCATACATTACAAATATATTACAAAATACTCACAACTTCACTAGGGAATGCAAAAATACCAGGTGCCCCGTGATCTACCAAATTCACAAATATGTTGTCATTGGGTCCACTGAAAAAGCAACCATACATGCATAGTAACCGTTGTATATGATCACGTGATGTGCACGTATCTATATCAATATAATAACTTCACACACACAACGTGAACAATCTAAACAGTTTGGCCACCATTTCAGACGTTAATTGATGAAAATGTGTGGTAGCCGTGATGGTCTGGAGTTAATTGAGGTTTTGGCTATGCCCCGCCCATCGCTTGCTAACCGCCATCCACACTTCGTTTGTGTTGGGATCGATCGATCGCTGAACTGCCTGACAATCAATTTCCAGAACACATATGGGTAAGCTGTTGAATGTGTTAAAATTAATTTGACTGGGTGCTGTTGCTGCCTATGAAATCAACAGCGCCCAGTAAAATTAGTTTCAAAATATTTAACAGAATTTTTATTAAATAGTAAAGACATAGAATTCGTACAACAACACTTAGTCCGTAGTCAATGCTGGAATTGCGTGTTCTTGTGCTTTTATTTTGAATTTGCCCCCTAGTTTTCGAGCTACCCACTTTTGATTGGGCAATGAATACATTTGCTATTGAACATAGGAAATGTATGGTGATTTTCAGCATTGATCTTTGAACTGTGACCACACTTACAGTTTTAATCTGATCACTGCCATGATTGGGTAGGATGTTATCCTCGGAGGGCTTAATATGTCTGCCCACCTAAAAGGTTACGTTGTCCTTTTACTTGTGACCAGCAATGCATTGGGCATGGACCCTATAGGGAATGAATGGGGATTTTCAGGATGGATGTTTGAACTACGATTGCACATAGAGTTTTGATCGGATCACTACCATACTGTGTTAGCATGTTACCATTGGGCATGTGTTCTGGCCACCGCGTGCACATTTTTGGTTAAAATTATCAGTTTGTGTTCTTGGCAGAAATGCACACAGGAGGACAAACTGTGAAACACAAATTTTCTTTAACTTTTTTTTTTCAAAATGGCAGCCGAAATTAATTTTGCGACCATCGACTTTAAACTTGACGATCTTAAACGTCATATATAGACCTGATGTCATCTCAATTTTGAAGAGGCTAAATCAAATAGTCTTCGAGAAATCAGCTTTTCCGTGACTCACATCCTCATAGTAAACTTACGGGAGCAGTATTTGAACTGCCCTTTCTCCTAGAGTTTTCATCCGATTCTCTAAAATCACAGGTCATATTCTAGACCATTACGAGATCTGAATAATTTCCAATGACAATTTTAATATCTCCGATCTCCCTTGGGGTCAAGGGCATTCGCGGGTGAAAATTCCAATTTTCACGTTTGGCCTAAGTAATCTCCATTTCATCATCTGACTTCAAAGAGAATGTTAGCGCCAGACATGATCAATGGTAACATGGGGGGGGGGGGGTGGATTATAATATTCCTTAATGGTCTGGCATAGCAGATTTACAGTTATTTTAGTAGATGTGCTCCAGTTTATCTTTTTTATAACACATATTCAAGTAAGAGAATATGCCATTCCATTTTAGAATGTTACCATACGGTTAACATATTTATACGCGTTTAGTCGCTATAACTGCTTATGCATGTATTCAGTCACTGGATGTAGACATGATTTAGTTTTCAAGCAATAAACAGAACATTGACCGTTCGTCTTGGTATATTCACCCAGTCGTGTAGTCACAATTTACTTTGTTAGTATGGGGTGGGGGTTGGTCGTGGTGGTGGATGGATGGGGGGAGGGGGAGTGATAAGGGAACCTTTAGAGGTAAACGGTTAACTATTCAGAAATCCACGCGAAGCAAATTACTTTGAAAATACACAACATAATAGTTATTGCACGATAGGAAATCTCTTAAACATGCACTTACATGACATATTAAATGATTGTTTAAGGAAGAAGTGGCGATGCACTGGACACAACATTATGTCGATATCACGATATTAAACTCACAAATTATCATGATACAATGAAAGGATCAAGTTTTAGCTACGGCCCGTCCATCTATAGCTAAGGTCTTCCCACGTGTTGTGATCAATCGATCGATCAATCGATCTGAATCTCAATTTCCAGAAAACTAAACAGTTAAGCTCAGGAAGATTTTGAAACTAAAATGGCTGGGTGCTCGTCAGATTAGTTTCAAAATATTCAGCAGAATGTTTTTAAACAGTAAAGATATCCAATTCGTAATTGATTATGACGTCATATGATTGATTGCTAATAGGTTCATATTCAACCACGTCACATGTAGGCTGGCGATATAATAAATTAAGTCACGAATGCAGCAACAGCACCCAGTCAAATTAGTTTCATTTCAAAATATGTAACAGCTAATCTGTATAGTTTTCTGGAAATGAAGATTCATGGATTGCATGGATCCATTGGTTCCAACTTGGGCGAAGTGTGGGCGGAGCTTAGCAAGAGATGGGCAGGGCATAGCTAAAGCTGAATTCTCCATTACAGAGGCTCATCTCAAAAGCAACGATATGGAGACTCAATTCAACTTTCCAGAGTAGCCATCTCTCATCTGACGTCATAACCAGCTAAACAGTATATAGGACGACGTCACAATCATTACATCATAAATGGGTCTTAATAGTCCGACACCTTGTACGAATTGTATGTCTCTACTGTTTAATAGACATGCTGTTGAATATTTTGAAACTAATTTGACCGTATGCTGTTGCTGCCATAGCAACAGCGCCCAGTCAAATTAGTTCCAAAATGGTCAATAGCGTACCTGTATAGTTTGCTGGAAATTATAGTCAGAGGGTTCAGAGATCGATCGATCTCAACACGAGCGACGTGTGGCTAGAGCTTAGCTACAGATGGGCGGGGCATAGCTAACAATGGAAAGGTCCATTCCATACCTACCAGTAAAATGCGATATTTAAGATGAGATCAGTATCCATTTAAGACTAACTTTCTTAACATTGGCGTGTTTACTTTAAAACGAACTGTTCATTCGCGCGTGGACTGATAATGTAGACATCCGCTTTGTCACTCAAGTATCTGATGTCATAATGAATTACGTCACATGTAGGCTGCCGTTACTGTGCATAGTGACGTATCTATCTCCAACATGGCCATTGAAGCGTCAGTCAAGTGTATCAATTTCACGTCTGCACTATGTAATAAACAATATGTTGACTATTTTGAAACTAATTTAATTGTTGCTACAATGGGCAGGAATCTGGAGATTTAGAATTCAAAGTATATAAATCGATCCCATCACGTGAAAGAGGTCGGTGGCGCTTAACTTGAAATGGGCGGAGCATAGATAGAAATGGACCCCCGCATTGCAATGTACCTTTTGATGGTTTTTCCGCTCCCAGTTCCAGTTTTCTCGCCCTGTAGTACCTTCAGAAATATCTCAGGCGTAACATCCTGAAACACAACATATTATACATATTTATTGAAATTGTTTTTTAAAATTCAAAGGACTATTACCATACATTGGAGATACATATTCACACCAAAATGCTTAACAATGAAATTGTTAGAATCACATAATTTTAGAAGTTTACTAATTTATAAAGGAAGCCAATTAAATCTTAAAACTTTCATAGACTATTTTTGAAAATGTACCACTGGAATAACTGGCTCAGTAGTCAGTCCTGTCCTGTGGTACATTTTCAAATCTAGTCTTCTCTTGGCTTGCAAATGGTCATTCAATAAGCCTGTATTTTTATCTTCCTGACAAAATAATATATATATATATATATATATATATATATATATATATATATATATATATATATATATATATATATATATATATATATATATATATATATATATATATATATATATATATATATATATATATATATATATATATATATATATATATATATATATATATATATATATATGTAAATATATTAAGGGGTTTATATATGATGATTTAATTCTGTATAAATAAATATAGTGTTTAGATATGAAGTTGAATTAGGTATATGTGTCAATAGTATTAATTTAATCAGCGTTGCAAATTTAGAAATGAATACATCTATTACTTACGTCTTTGACGTAATCTTTGGGCACTCCTGGATAAACATTGGGACCGCCTGGTTTGTTGATTATCTTTCCTTTGTCTGGATTACTAAAATAAGATACAAATTTACTCATTATAATCATAAAACATCCAATCATATGTGAACCCATCAATCACAGATATGTTAAGTACCCTTTCTTTGTGTGAACCACATGGGAGCACGGATAAATAATTGTCTTCACGTCAAATTAGTTTCAGGCCATGCGACATACAATTTATGATACATTAGGCGACTCCTCTGCCGCATTGAACTTCATTAACCACTATCACGTTGCCTACCCCGGTGCGCTCTAACCACAACAGCCAACCAAAAGCTATTAAATTCAACCTTGGGTCTATATCGATGCTTTCTGCAGCATTTATTGCTATATTTACTGGAACAAGATTTCGTAAACACAGCTGAGAGAACCGCAGTTTTCAATTAGAATAATGCAGCGATATTGTAGCCCTTCGATTGTGGACATACATCTCTACATCCCTCGCAATGAAACGCAGTTCTGACAACCATGTCGGCAAATGGGGGATGACTTTCGCATCTCTCCGAATAAATGTCATGCCATACTTTATGCGTTCTCCCATATCTCTCTCTCTCTCTCTCACTCTCCCCCCACCCCTTTCACTCTTACCCCTGTCTCTCTATTTCACCTGCCTATCTCTCTCTCTCTCTCTCTCTCTCTCTCTCTCTCTCTCTCTCTCTCTCTCTCTCTCCCTTTCCCCTCTCCAACCACCCTCTCACTCTTACTATATCTATCTCCCTACCTCTTACCCCACTCTCTGTCACACTATATCTCCCGGGACCTCTCTCCCTCTCTTTTCGTCTCTTTCCGCTCTCGCTTCTCTTTCCCCTCTCACCCCTCTCACCCCATCGCTCACTCTGTTTTTTCCACTCTTTCTCCCCTTTTTCACCTTTCTCCCGCTTTAACTCCCTCGAGTCCCCCTCCTATCACTTTTATCCTCCCTCCCCTGTCTCTCCCCCTCGCGCCCTATTTCGCTCGCTTACTCCCTCCCTCCACCACTCATTCACTCACTCACTCCCTACCACCTCTCTCTCTCTCTCTCTCTCTCTCTCTCTCTCTCTCTCTCTCTCTCTCTTTCACACACATTCTATCTCTATCTCTAGCGGATCTTAAATAATATCTATCATTTTATTTTTGCCACTCGTTTTAGCTTTCTTCATTTGTTTCTTTTTCTCTTCCCCGCCCCAATGAAAGTATGTTACAACCCTTGCAAAATACTTACCTTGGGTTATTTGCAATGTCGTCATACATCATGACCACTATTCGCTCGTCAGGAATACCATGTGCCTTCAGGATTTGGTATGCATGACAAACATCAGCCTATGAAATATAGAAATAAAGAGAAATCAGATCCTCTTTCACTCGTTTTTTTTTATTACATCATATCTAAATCAAGCATACATCGTATACAGTTATGCAACCCTAGTATACGATCACGCGTGCTCTTGTGCTAATATTTGACACAAACCCTTCCAGTGCTGTCCAAGATATCCATATATCCAGAACTTAATCGTCCATTTGGAAGTTTGATGCAATTTGAGGTGGATTTTTACATACAGCTTCTGATAGACAAAGATATACACCCCGCCCACCCGCTTGCCCGCACGCACACGCCCACACAGCCGCCCGCCTTAGATTGTCCACCTGAAATTACGGCACACATATATTGACTTCCAGTCATGAAGCTTGAATACACCGTCACGTGTACGGATTGTTTACCCTTCATCAATTTACTATTTATTAAACATTATTTTGAAACTAATTTAACTGGGCGCTGGTGCTGCCATTGGTGCTCCAAGAGTGGGTTGAACGTTGGGGTGGGGTGTGGGTGGTCGGGTGGTGAGGTGGGGGTGTTTGTGGCGTGCTCCTCCAAAGAATATTTTATGTCGAGATGCTCTCTAAGAATGATTTTTTAAATCCCGAGAAATTTCTTGCATTTTTGGGAAATAATGCGATCCTCAAATAATTTACCAAACGTTTCTGCAGGATGTGCAGTTTGCCACCCCGTGCCTCCATAGATATTTCCCTGCCGATAAAATATATATGTACATTAATAATAAATACCTGATGCCTGTAGTTTCCATATGTGTTAGACCCAGCAACAAGCACTGCCCAGTTCTTTCCTTTGGCGGCCCATGAGAGAGCGACCAGGCACAGCACTCCAAGTAGCGCAAGTACTTTCATTTTTCTCGCAAAGTACAGTACTCAGTCGGGAATAGACCAGCGTCCTCTTCAATGCAAGATATGATTTGAAGAGAATATGTGTATTGATGACACGCCTTTTATATCTTCAACGCGAGGGACGCTATATTTATGTAAGTCCTTTGTTTCACATATCTGGTTAATGTTTATCTAATCTGATCCAGGGGCTAAATGTCCTCGTTGATAATTCAGATTACTGGGCCGGTACTTGACAAATGCCAGCATGCAACCTGCGGTATCAGTTGCACTGGCATCTGTACGAACGCAAGATAGAGAGACGTGCACTGAACTACATTGTTCTTTTAGAACCTGTGAGTTCTTTCAAAGA
The DNA here is from genome assembly GCA_034401795.1 of Chaetoderma sp. LZ-2023a. Classification (NCBI taxonomy): domain Eukaryota; kingdom Metazoa; phylum Mollusca; class Caudofoveata; order Chaetodermatida; family Chaetodermatidae; genus Chaetoderma; species Chaetoderma sp. LZ-2023a. Next base: position 120,554,168 of record CM067374.1, on the reverse strand, counting down.
TAGTATATTCGGCGTGTCGTATGTTCTCTTCTGAGAAAACGTAAGCAACAATTCTATTAGTCTGTTTTATTCACTGAAATCAATTGGCCAATACAATCGTGAGGAATGTCCGAATCAGAGGAGAATAAAATATTAATTTTTTTTAAACGAGACCCTCTGTCGTGTACGTACCCGGGCCAAACCAGGGTTGCATTATTCAAATTCTATCACAAACATCTGTAATGGATTGAACAAACTAATACACCCATGCGATAAGTCTGGCCAGCATTGGCGAGTGCAGACTCGCTCCAAACTGACAGAAAGGCAGACAGAAAGACGGACAAGCAGACCGATACACATACAGACAGACCGGCCTACCGATTGACAGACCGACCGACCGACCGACCGACCGACCGACCGACCGACCGACCGACCGACCGACCGACCGACCGACAAACAGATAGACAGATAGACCGACAGACAAGTTGGCTGGTTGATAGGTAGGCTGGTAGATAGGTAGATAGGTAGATAGGCAGGTTTGTAGATAGGTAGATATGTGCATATATTGACAGGTGTTACTATATTTGTTAGCTGTGTAATTCAAGGGAATTGGGTTGACTTTCTCTCTAACGCAAATTTAACACTTTCATCGCAGCCACAATTCGGTATTCATTCTAAACAGTTCTGAGTAGCACAACAATAATTTGACTGGAGAGTGTTATATAGCTTTCACTCTATTCAACGTTAGCATACTCAACGAAGGCTTAGAGATGAACGCGCATGTGAGAAAATTATATTTACATGGGATTCAATGGGTTAAACTTTTGATAGCTAAATTTGGTCAAGAAAATTGTAATATTGGCTTATTTAATTCCCATGTGTAGGTCAAGAGATGAGTATTTTTGAGAATTTACCACTGGAATGACTGGCTAGATTATCGAGCCAATCATTCCAGTGATAAATTTTCAAAAATACTCTTCTGATGCTATGCAACTGGTCATTACTCAAGACCACCACAGAGGCTGGTTTTGACCGGTTTCGACATGACAGTACTTAGGTGTTATTGGGTGTGATCGTGAATTTTATGTCTGATACGAGAGTGAATTCCGCCATCTGTGTGCTACATTGGATGACTGTCAAGGAGATAATGATATGATATGATATATGTTTGCCTCGATAGGCCATAGGTCCCTGAGTGTAACAACTCAAAAGCAATGCGAACTTGGCAAAACCTACAGTAATTCACCTGTTCCATGTATCCATGTATCATCCGACGTCATATTACGTCATAAGCCGCTAAGCAGCGTGTAGGACGACGTTATAATCACTACGTCATAAACGATTATATTTGGCCCGTCTTTAACTCGTAATAGCCCGACACGTTGTACGAGTTGTATGTCTCTACTATTTAATAAACTTAATGTTGAATATTTTGAAACTAATTTGACTGGACGCTGTTTCTGTCATAGGCAGCAACAGCGTCCAGTCAAATTAGTTTCAACATATTTAACAGCTTACCTGTATAGTGTTCTGGAAATTGATAAGCAGGCAGTTCAGAGAGCTAGCAATCCTAACACGGACAACGTGCGGGTGGAGCTAAGATACAGATGGGCGGGGCATAGCTAAAACTGGAAAAGTTGTATAATGTTGACATGATCATATGAGTGTGTTTCCTTAATAAGTGTTTACGAGAGCTTCTGCCATTATACCCTATAATCTATAAAACATTTATGGACCGCATTTGAGTGAGCGCCGGGTGCTGCCTTACGAAGCGTCGACGTTCAGTCCAATATAGACAAAGATAATAAGGTATTCAATATCATATCGTGAGCTGATCTGTGATTCAAGTAGCTGACGTTATAATCAAAATGCGACAATTGTTAAATGATGTCACAATCAAATGACGTAGGCCCGGCATGGAAATGGCAAAGGCCCGTCGCAAAAGCGGACGAGGCGCATTACGTTGGTGGTTCTACAATTTAATAAACGGGCTGTTGAATATTTCGAAACTAATTTAACTCGTAGCTGCTGCACAATAATCAACATCGTACCTGTATAGTTAGTTACCTTGCATTTGGGATTCTAGGGGTTCGCAGTTCAATGTCTTAAAACAAGAATATCCAAATTCGCGTACAAAGTGTGCGGGGCGTGGCAATAAATGAACCAGTGTAGCTAGACAGACAACCCTCCATTATATATAAAAGGATCTCCAACGAGTTGAGAAAACTCTGAAAGCAACATTGTTATTTTATCGTCGCTAGGCAACAACGGATGACGTAATAAATAGCCTAAGACAGACATCACTATCCCGTGGGTATACGCAACGGTTCCATGTTAGATTAGTTTCAAAATATTCAACATGGCATTTCTGGCGTCGTTGCGAAGGTACTGTGTCTCGTACGTCTGATTGAAATTGGAAACATAGTCAACTGCTACATAAAGTGTTTGTAGCAAAGAACAAGGCTGTGGGTCGGGCCACCTGGGCAATCCCTCTGTACACCCCCCCCCCCCACCACCACCCGCCCAACCACCCACTTTAAATGCTGGTTCTAAAGCTGAAGGTTTCCAGACTGTATCGTGACGTGCGTGCGTGCGTGCGTGCGTGCGTGCGTGCGTGCGTGCGTGCGTGCGTGCGTGCGTGCGTGCGTGCGTGCGTGCGTGCGTGCGTGCGTGCGTGCGTGTGTCATAACTAGAATATGTATCAATGAAATGATTATGATCAGTTGGCACCATGTAGCTTATAACCCATAATATCGAGATAACATGACATACAGCTTAATCAACAGATTAACCCATTAATGGCTAAATCGGGTCAAGAAAATAAAAATATTTGCGTTTTCAAAGTCCATTTACACGCTAAAAAAGACTATTTTCTTTTACCATGAGCAAGTTAACGTGCGAAGTTGAGGGCAGTGCGACCGGTATCTAACGTTATCTAACTGTGCTTGATTAGTCATTACTGAGCATCCCCTGACAATGGTACTTTCATGTTTATCAGCAAGCGCGTACGAGTAATAGAGGAGCTGGCTATGAATCAGCTACAGTTACAAAAATAAAGAGTTATGACCAATGCCGTAGAGAGTGGTCTGAAAAAATTGAACACTATTAAAAGGTTAACAAATAGTAATTTTAAAAGCAACTCGGCGTCCATATGTATACAACAACTGAATTTCACGAGTTGCTATCTGAGCCCGTCGTGAATTCAACCGGAGATCTTCCTAAAACGTTGTTTTCTACGCTTTCCACGCTTCAAACCGTATTTAATTCCCCGATAAATTGGCCTAACACAACATTAGATTATAGTGTTATAACATGAATCGGATTATCGCCGGTTCAGTTCCAAACAGTTCACATGAACTTGTATTCCTCCTAGAAGGTTGGCATATGTGATCTCTGGTCACGAGTATTTTAAGACGTATATTAACGGGTCAGAATATGTGATTATACAGATCTTGTGTTTTGCGCATCGTGGATGACGATTTCGGTCAACGTATTTGTAGATTGTTAATAAGTATCTGATTTCAAAGTGATACATTAATTTTAGAAGTCAAATGTGGGTGGTGGATGTCTACATAGGTCTAATAATGCGCGAACATGACTTTGCCGATCCGTTGCTGTGCTGTTATTTCCATTCAACACATTGGTAGATGTTTACTAAATATGGAGGAGCCCTCAGATTGCGCGGGGATCCCTTTGAATGTTGGCAAATCAAAATCTCTGCTCATTAACACCATACAGGTTATTTGGGGGTGGGGTGGGGTTGGTTGTGAAGGAACCCGCATACCCTGAATCACCAGCCCATGGGGCAATGGATGGCACAGTCATAAACCCTAAGCATGGACGACCTGAAACAAACTGGAGAATGTGTGGAAGTCAGTAGCCGTTACGGCAAACGGATCTTCCCCAAAGCATGTTTTAAGAACAACTATTGTATTGTTCATAAGAATGGACGATAAGAATCAACCGCATTTTCGAAGCTTCTTTGGTGATCGCTTCGTATTATTTAGCGTGACCACGTGATCAATTGCTTACGACATGCTCCATTACGCAAACACAACAATAAGCATCACATATGCCGCTGTCAGTTGTCTAACCTTGTCGTACAAAGAATTCTCCTTCGAATGAACTCATTCTGTTATCATTGTTAATCTGTCCACCCGATAGAGTCACTTCTATGGACACGCGTCCTGTTTTCGTTTTCAAGATAAACCATAGCCATCTGCGCTCATTGGGATGGGGGGGGGGGGGGGTGGGGGGCGGGGTGGAGATAGGTGTGTCACGACATATTCAAAGTGAAATTGTGTTTGACTAAGACTGGTGTTTACCATGACTAATGACATCCCTCATTTAAGCTCAAAATCACGAATTCACTGGATGGTCACCATCCAGTGAATTCATGATTTTGAGCTTAAATGAGGGTCGCCATTAGTCACACAAGTATCTGGCGTCATAATCTAATACTTCAAATGTTAACCGCAGTCACAATCAGAATAACGCCATAAAAATAAAAACAGTCCGCAACGAACTGTGATCATTTAATGTGTTTGATTGAACTTACAATTCAATACATATCCTGGCAACAACAGCCACAAGTCAGATTAATTTCAAAATATTCATAACTTACCTATATAGGTACCTTAAAATTCAAATCCTAGGAATACGGAGTCAAAGCTTCAAATCGGTTCCAGCTGACGTAGACAATGGGCGCAGCTTCGCTGAACATGGGCGGGCCATAGGTAAAATGAAGCCCTCTGTTCCTTGAGGGATCGATTTCTAGATATTCCCCGCACATGTCTAGCTAAGCTCCGCCAACTTTATTCCTCAGTTGGGATCGATTTATGCATTTTGAAACCTGACTTCCTGGACTCCTATTTTCTAGGTACCTATACAGGCAACCTGTTGAATATATTGAAACTAATTTGACTGGGCGATGTTGCAGCCTATGGTACAAATAGCGGCCAAATTAACTTAATTTTAAAATAGTCAATATAATGTTTATTAAACAGCTAAACCATCAAAGACATACCACAATTCGTGAACATGGCATACTATCCCAGCTTCATGACAGAGTTTAACCATCAATTATGATTGTTTCGTCAGTCTACCCGTGATGTAATTGATTATGGCGTCATATACTTAAGTGGCATATCTGAGTCATCCATAGATTTACAATCCTGTGATATACGCAGTCCTAGTACTGACCATCAACTAGGAACTACTGAGAAGTTGCTAGGGACCTGTATCTCCTTTACTTGCATTGGCCTTGTTGCATTCGCGGCAAATGTCATCCTTAGGCAATGCAAACACGAGAATGCTGAGGTTAGCATGACTAAATCTGTATTTTTCTCTCTAATACGGTGAAATGCGTCATGCAGTGCGTTGTCGAGACATTCTTCATCGACAAAAATATATATCATGTCATCAGAATATGCCTCACTTCTGATGCGTAAGACAGGTCGAGGAGCAGACGAGTGTACCATTCAAGTCAGTACTATACAAGTAAACGTTTGCATATTTTGAAATTAATTTGGCAGGGTCACAGTGGAATGTTGCTGCCAAACTCCCAGTCAAATTATATTCAAAATACTAAACAGAATAATTCTCACATTGTAAATGATTTTGATATTTGCTCTTCCTGGTTAAAAGTATTCAATCCAGGTTTGGTGTAACTATCTGTAAGTGTTATTTAATATGTTGAGGCAATCCATTAAACACGTATCACTTTGGACACTTGACGGACTTTTCAATTTGCATAACTAATTTATGATACGTCAGTATGATTGTGACGTCAGCCACCTAGTTACTTCTGATATCTGAAAAATACTACCTCAGAAGCTTGTGTTGGGCAGTTAACTCAGGCGTGATACAACACAAGCGCCATTTAACTCTTTAAAGTCTAAATTTGGTCAATAATGTTAAAGTATTTGCTTATATTAAAATAAATGTGCATGCCAAGAGAAGACTATTTTAGAAAAGTTGGCACTGGAATGACTGGCTTGATTATCGAGCCAGCATTCCAGTGGTAAATTTCCAAAAAAGTGTCTTCTCTTGGCCACCAAATGAGCATTCTTCAAGACGACTGCAGAGGTCAGCTTTTGGCCGGATTTGCCATGACGCGGTTATGTTATGAACCACACCTTCTATTGTCGGCATGCGATAACATTGTCTTCAACTCGCGAGGACACGCCCTCTCATATCTAAATATAGATGTACTGTAGATGTATGTCATCAACCCCTCTTGTGCGAACTTACACATTTAAAACTCAAGTCGTTGAAAAATGCGGCCTCTTTTCATTCATTTCCAGGTTAAGAGAAGCAAATTTCTTTTGAAAATTCACCACTGGAATGACTGGCTCGGTAACTGTCGCCGGCTTGACCATCAAAAAGGTAACGTTAAAGAAAATTTAGATTTTTGCTTAGCTAGTGTTCATTTGAAGGCCAGGAGAAGATTATTTTTGAAGATCTACCACTGAAATGTCATTTCAGTGGTTAATATTAAAAAATACTCTTCTTTTGGCCTTTAAATAGATATACCTCAACACCACTACGTATTTGTTTTTGGTTGCGTTGAACTAGAAGGTTTGAAGTTTGAAGTGTTAAGTTGACACAACAGGGTTACAACCAATCTCCCTCTGCGTTGCACGCATCTGTACCTGAAAGACCTGCTTAAAACCTAACGCCATATCGCTAGTTCACCCCTTACTATGTTATACGGATGATTGATTTCTCTATGAAAGGGCAAATGTGTCCTCGGCAACATAAAGATAATGGAAATAATAGGATGCTGGCGCGTATCTCTCCCCGAGGATCCTGTTTTATGTCCTGGATATAACACACTATAACCGTAGGCATCCCAATTTATCCCAACGCATAATGACTTTTCAACACAACACATCGTGAAGAAGTTGGCTAGAGAATGGCGGCATACTCGTGCACAGCAGGCTCCCAACCCATCCAAATAGGAATGGACCTTTCCACTTTTAGCCATGCTCCGCCCATCTCAAGCTAAGACCCACCCACACATACGCTTGTGCTGGCATCCAGCGACCCCTGAACTCCCTGACTATGAATTCCCAGACTGTTAACTATTTTGATACTAATTAGTTTAAAAATATTCAACATAATATTTATAAAATAGTAAAGACAAACAATTCGTACAACAACGCACAGTCCGTCTTCAAATATACATTCGTGACGCATTTATCTACAGGAATCATGAAGTCATAATGACGTCATTGATTATGATGTCATTATAAACGTCAGGTAATTGATTATGACGTCATATGATGGATAGATAAAATGAACAGGTCCATTACTCATGGAATCGACGTCTGGACAATTGATACATCCACTTTTAGCTATGCCCCGCCCATTTCTCGCTTAGGTCCGCACACGCTATATCCGTGTTGGGATCGACCGATACCTGAATTCCAAAAATCCTAATATCAAGGTAATTACACCTATAAGCCGTGAAATATTGTAAAACTAATTTGACCTGGTGATGTTGCAACTTACGACACCAACGGCGCCCAGTCAAATTAACTTCAGAATGTTCAACAGAATATGTATTAAATAACAATCCACAAAAATATATGCACTGTGTACTCTTGGTGGGGTATTTCTGTCAAGTATCTGCTTGTGACGTAATCCTGCATGTGACGTAATACATTCTGACTTCATATACCAGATCGAGAGACCGGAATCATCCATTATTGTTGATGCAAATAATATCTTAACTGTATTCAGCGAGTCAGCGAAAGAGATGAACATAGTCTTCTCCTAAATTTAACTATTGTAGGTGAGACTGATTTTAACAGCATCTTTAAATGTATTTTTGTTATAGTTGCTATTAGATTGAACTCTCAACTAGTACAAGTGTCTCAGTCAGACAATCATTCGGTCTGCCTGACTGTGTCGGTTGCTCTGTTAAAAGGTGTTAGAGGTATGCCAAAGGTCACACTTGTTTTAACCACTCTTGTCAACAGCGCCTCAAAGCGCTCAAATCAATCAACAGTTTTAATGGTCAAGATTTCTCAGGAAAATTAAAAAATTGACAGGCTAAGGATAATATTTCTTTGTAAATGTACAAAAATAGTTTTATGTTGGCATGCACATGGCCATTTCTCTAGACCGCTGCAGATACCGTCCATCAAATCGGTATTAATAAAGAAATCGTCAGTGTCCATTCGCTTGCCGAGAGAAGAGTATATTTTTTAATTTATCACTGGAATGACTGGCTCAGTTACCGAGCCAGATTTCCAGACGTAAATTGTGAAAAAGTACTCTTCTCTCGGCATGCATATGGACAAATATGGCCTCACGATCACTGCACAGAGTCCGTTGTTGTGCAGCTTGGGATTAAAGGGTTAAGTTGAAAAAGAGGGGCTAATTTTGAACCAAAACTAGCATACATGGCTGTAAAATCCTCACACACATCTTTCAAATTATAGAATATGTAGGCAGATGACGAGAGAGACTAGTAGTAAGTCTATATGAAATTCAGGCTTATGAGATTGTTGTTGTTGTCGTCATGTTAAGGCCTTAAAACAATAATGCCACTATGTTTGCTTTGACTGGAGAGAAATATTGGCATGTCTGTGAGCAATGGTGACTTGGGTCACTTGTGACATCCGATCACACTCTCAGCATTGAATTTGCATGCCTTATGATTTATTGCATTTCCATGTAGTCGTAACAACTGCTTATATTCTATTCTAACCCCATTCTATAAGTGAAAAATGTATTTCTTCGTTTTTCCAAAATATTCTTCTGAGTTCTGTCCACATTATCAGTTCTGCAGTATCTTCTTGTACATCGCTCCAGTCTATATAAAACCATTCTTTGAAAAGGGGAAGGCATTCTAATGGAAATGGGGTCATTTCTTGAGAAATGCGCGATTGTGAGGAAATGTGCGGTTATTGCTTTTCTTGTCATAGCGGATATGCACATTCACATTCAAAATCATTTTATGTAGTAACTGTTACGGGTGAATTGTACTGCATCAATAACCTCGTGTCAGAAAATAATAGCAGTTTCTAAATACCATTAGCCGTAAGTGTTTATGGCAGCAACAGCGCTCCCAGTCGATTGAGTTGCAAAATCCTCAACAAAATGCTGAGTAAATTGTTCAAGCCGTGTACATTCTCATGACAACATCAAATACGCTCACGCCCTTCCTCAAAACGTAGCAAAGACAGTTTCTCTTATTACGTTAGAATGAGAAGTGACTTCCTGTAATGTAAATATCGCCAATTCCTGCAGGTGCGAGTGACATGAGCTTTATTCTGACATCGACAAGAAATGTATAAATACATTTCGCCGACCAGTGTGTCACAGACGATGTGGCCAGATCACATTACTGGCTTAACATTGACACGAAGATGACTTCTCCCTGGATCACTGATGTCAGTTGTAATTGGATTGGGCATCTTCATCAGTGGTACCCATGCAATCAGTAAATTGGATAGAGCATCACCGACAGTGACTGACTACTGGTATGCATTTATCATCCGGGTTATTGTGCTATATGATGCATTCTAAGGTTTTATGGATACACCTTGTAACTTGCATACACAATTATTATCTCGATGCACAGAGATTAAGGACTGTACAAATAAGCTATCGGTTTTGCTGGCTGATAATATGTGTGTATGAGAGGCGAGCGAGCGGGCGAGAGAGAGAGAGAGAGAGAGAGAGAGAGAGAGAGAGAGAAAGCGAGAGAGAGAGAGAGAGAGAGAGAGAGTGGGTGGGTGGGGGAGAGAGGCAGGGAGGGAGGGAGGGAAGGGGAGAGAGAGAGCGACCGAGAGAGAGAGAGAGAGAGAGAGAGAGAGAGAGAGAGAGAGAGAGAGAGAGATAGAGTAAGAGAGAGAGAGAGAGAGAGAGAGAGAGAGAGAGAGAGAGAGATTTGCAATTATATCTTAAGGCATTTTATCTGTTTATAATGCAGTTATTAAAGTTCTAAAATCTCAGCAAGGACATGTCTCCTATATTTGCGGGAAGTTGTTACTATATGGGCCTTTCCCTAAGGGTGGATGCCATTTAGATGTATCTTGCCGTCGCCATATAATTTGGTCATAGTATCCGGCCTGATATTCTCGTATAGAAACAAGTAACCCATGCTTGCTCGAGCATTCGTGTTGCAACGTTGTCAACCTGTTAGCGTGGGCTAGGCATTTGGAAATTACAATTCAAACTCAGATTTGGTATATCCACATCTAGCTCGTGAAAAGCAAGCTATGCTATACAACCATGCCAGACAATAATTTCAAATAATATAAGTGCGCCAACGAAACTATTGACAAGTACACGAATTCCGTAAGACGGCATGGGCTCCATTCTGGGATTACTGATGTCATCAGTAGCTGCTGCTTAGGCAGCAAATAATTTACGTTGCATATTGGTGGCATTGGCCAAGTTATCATTTGCTGACTTATTCCGCTAATTCGAATACAAATATGTGTAATGGCAAATCACGCGACCAGCGGGTACTTATGAATACATGAGTGGTAACCGAGGAAAATAAGGCATGAGCATTTTCCAGATGATATATTTACTGGGTGTCTCTGTCAGTGAATATCAATAGAGAAATCTAATTTTAGCTATGCCCAGCCGATCTTGGGCTAAGCGCCACCCATACTTCGCCTGCGTTGAGATCGACCAATCTCTGAACTCATTGACTATCAATTTCCAGAAAACTATACAGGTAAGCCGTTGCCTATTTTGAAACTATTTTGACTCTGCGCTGTCGGTGCCTCTGACAGCAACAGCGTCTAGCCAAATTAGTACAGCAACGCTTAGTTCGTCTTCAATTACGCGTTCGTGATGTACTTAGCTACGCCCTTCATGACGTCCCTGATCATGACGTCATCACATACGTCGTGTAGTTGATTATGACGTCATGTGCCGGGTGGATACAACGGAAAGGTCAATTAAAGAGCTAAGAAGTGGGTTGTGTTTGAAGTTATAAACCATCACGCACTATCACTTGATGAGACAAAGAGGCGGCGATAAACAGTCAACATTACTTCGATGTTTATAAGCATATGTTTGTGGCGTAATAAATGAATATGTATGGAAGTAATGGCCTGGATTCTATATAGCATGGTCACTTAGTATAATACAAACAACATGATATAAGACTAGTATTCCTTTAAACACGTATTGTAAGTTACAGTTAATGATGTAATTTAAATTGCATTTCTTGTTGATTAAGGTCTCAATCAAACGATGTCAATCCAACTGTAGAACACTAAAATAGCTTCAATTGTATATTTAAACTTTTAATGAATCAAGTTTATCAAAAAATAAATATATTTGCTTACTGAATGTACATTTGCAGTGCAAGGGAATGCGCATTATCTCGGTTATCTAGCACGCCATTCAAGCGGTACAATTCCAAACATACTCTTTTCTTGCACTGAAAATGGACATTCCTGAAAGCCACTGCAGAGGTCTGTTTAAGGACAACATAACACTGACAATCAAGGGGTGTATTGTAGGTTTGAAAGAAAGAAAAAAAGAAAAGCGTGCAAAAACATGAATTCTGTCAGCTGACATCGTTCTATGGGCCGATCAGCTAATTCATTTTACGAGAGAACTGTCATATGTGAAAGAGGCAGATTCCGTTACTTCCATGATTAGACCTTTCCAGATTATCCACCCGTCATATAACACCATAATCAAGCACGTGATGTATATGATGACGTCATAAGCAATGATGTCATAGGTCCGTAAATAAGTACGTAACAAACGCATAAAATAATACTCGTACGCATTGTATGTCTTTACTATTTAATAAACATGATGTTGAATAGGCAGCAGCAGCGCCCAGTCAAATTAATTTCAAAATATTCAACAGCTTACCTGTATGGTTTTCTGGAAACTGATAGTCAGGCATTTCAGGGATCGATCGATACCATCACCGCGAAGTGTGCGTACGTGTGTGTGTGGGGTTTAGATAGAGATGGGCGAGGCATAGCTAAAACTGGATTCCTCCGTTGACGTCAGTCTGACTCACAGAGCACACAGAAGATATCAAACAAAGATAGTTCGAAGTACAATATAAAACTGACTAGCAAGAGATGTATTGTATTTAAAAAACAAAGAAAAGCGGTCAAAAATATGGATTCTGTCAGCTCACACCACTCCGTGGGTCGATCAGCAAATTGAATTTTACAGGAAATTTGGTGTAGGTGAAAGAGACAGATTCCGTTACTTACATGAATTAGTCATATGTACCATTGGTGTCAGATGTAATTACATTGCGGGTGATTGCTCGCAACGTTCTGTCAACCTATAAAGTGGATCGAATTTCTTAAGAAAGGAGATGTTTCTACAATCTACTTTTTCGAGTGGTGAATTCACGCACGTTTTGCAGAATAATCTAATTTGTCACCATTGCTCATTGGCATCATCAGTGTTATTTTACTGTGAAGTTATATTTGTGAATGCAATCAATCAAGAAATAGAGTGCAAGGCCACCAAGTGGCAATGGGCGACTCCAGTAACTTAAGAAAAACTCATTCACTTTGATGTAAATACAATTTATAAAAAAGATATAAGAGAAAATGTAATTTAAACAAATGTTGTGTGAAACTTGATATTTATGACAATTATTGGGACAAGGACAGAAAAATGAAGGATGAGAATACAATGCAGAAAATGAAAGAGAGCAGAATGTGCACGATAGTGTATGGATGATAGCAGGACCGACCGTATGGCAGTGCTGGTAGTACATTTGCACAGAGCCCTTAAATATCTAGGGCGCCAAAAGAGACACAAAATATTTTTTAAATCTTAAATTCCGGAGTCCCTGCATAACTGTAAGTTACACACATAGATCCCATACCTACAGTACAACTCATAAATCATACAAAATGTTTCCTAAAGAAAAGAATTTTGAGCACGATATAAAATTGTTCTGTTGAATATTTTGAACATATATGGATTAGAAGCCATTGCTGCCTTGGGCAGCAATGCCTTCCAATCCAATTATGTTTACAATATTCAGCAGTATATTTTTTGGCTGATTAAATTATATCAAAATACCTCTGAGCTGTAATGACTGTTGTGACCAAATAACACAGCCCTCTGACTTCAGTGGCAAAAGGAATTGTAATTTACTGGCTGCTCAATATAATAACGTAGGTTAAATTTTACAGTCGTGTTTTCGCAGATGTGTTTGCCTTCACCGACTTTACACGTTACCCCTGGTCATTGGGCCTGCTCATTCCTGTATCATGACAACTCGCCCCGGGAGTATACAGTCCGGCTGGATTATACAGGCTCATAATAGCTTTGCGCTCACATTACCCCCACCGCCCTCACGCGTACCTATTTCCAGCTAGGCCGAGTGGAGCAACGCAGAGTTGGTGAGTTTATATTATGGACACAACACGACTGTCCGGCTGGGAATGGAGGAATCCAGTTTTAGCTATGCCACGTCCGTCTCTCGCTAAGCTCCACCATTATCTAGATAGGTTCAACTCGCACTATGCCGTCTTGGAATTGATCGATCCCTGAACTGCCCGAGTGTCAAGTTCCAGAAAGCGCTACAGGTAAGCTGTTGATTATTTTGAAACTAATTTGGAGAGAAGTAGCAACAGCGCCCAGTCAAATTAGTTTCAAAATATTTAACGAGATCTTTATTAAATAATAAAGACACACAATTTGTACAACAGTCCTTTGCCTGCCATCAATTAAGCGTTCGTGACCAACGTATCTACGTCATCCATGCCGTCATTAAGCATACGTCACGGAGTTGATTATGACGTCATATGAGTGACGGATAAACTGGACCATTGTATTAGTGAACTCCTAACTAGTCGCGTACTGCACATCGTGTGCGTTTCTAACGGCCCGTTACAGAAATATAACGAAATGTATGTCTTTGATGAGTTTACAATTTCATAAACATTATGTTGAATATTTTGAAAACTAATTTGACTGTACAGCGAGCCACTCATCCCAGCGGTAAATTTTCAAAAATATTCTTTTCTTAGCCAACAAATGTACATTTCTCAAGATCACCGCAGAGTTCGGGTTTCCTCCAACTTTATCATTAAGGTCCTTTAAGTTAAGACACAAAGGGGGTTAACATAGGAGATATACCCACTGTTACACACATGTTCCTGTAAAGCATACATTTATCAGAATACCATTTTCTATATGGACGACATGTGCAAAAATCGTTCAGTATCAGAAGACATAGCGGAGGTCTACCCTAAGACCGCCATCTTGCTTCAATCTCCTGCTAAATCTATCAGCTTGGAATATGCTTACACCAGGAATGAAGCACAACATAATATACATACCCTTCCACCCTCGTGATAAATTTCACATTTATTACCGAACATCATCTTAGGATTCCCTTGTAACACGGTCGTGTGTTTCCAAATTTCGAATTGTAAATAGCTGATGTGGTGAATCAAGAATAGTACTAGACTTACTTTCATCTGCCGATTGCCATAGCAACATAAAACGTGGATGAACATGTATGCATAGTCAATATGCAAAACAAACTGGTAATCCATTTCATCGTATCAATATTACCTTGGTTCATCTGCATCTAATGCGTATCTGCACAGTGGAGGCATACCTTTCTCTCTATTCCCGGTCATTTCCAGCTTCGCCCCATTTCATATTGTTTTATTATAGCAGACAAACACGTGTCAGCTAACACGTACCGTATATGATGATGCCGCCATATGCTCACGTGTCAGATCGGATCCATTCATTCAGTGATGTTCCTTATTTTGGGTGGTCAAAGCAGAAGCCATCTTGTGAACAACCTTCATATATGCCACAGTTAATAGGGTGTACTTTTAAGCGACTGCGCATCTTTAGTGATACGACTTTGAAATGTCCACGTGGCATCAGTTGTAGACTGGAGATAATTAAATCTAAATGACCACTACGGTGTCCATGCACAATGTGCCTAGGCAGATAGGGTTACACTATTATACAACAGTAAACCGTTCAAACAAGTTCACCGTTCTCACTGAGTTTTGATATAAAAATAATTGAATTCATTGATTTAGATGTTGATCAAGTGTTTAATACGTACTTTGCGGGCTACATCCACAACGACCAATCACGCATGTATCAAGAGGTAGAAAGACGTGCTGACATAGAAAAGATCCTCGTTTTCCACATAACTAATTACTGATATTTGCCAGTCGATGTCAGAGAGAGAGATAGCAATCAGAGAGATCAGTGCATGTGACAGATCTGCACACTTTGATTGGCATAACGGCGGCCTTAGTTTAAAAGAAAATGAAGTCAATTTGCCATTCTACTTCCCTGAAATCACAGGTTACTGGGCCGGTCCTAGACCAATAGGACCCAGTATTATTCCAGTACCGGCCTAGTAACTCGCTCTACCACTGAACCAGAACAATTACTTTCTCTCGCTAAGAAGTCGCATCTTAGGTCTTGTTCTCACTAGAGACTTAATCGGGAATAACGCCATATTGAAGTATGGCGTTATTCATAAGTAACTCTCTCGTGAGAACACGGCCGTAGTTAGAGTGCGCTGTGTAGAACCTCAATAATGCCAGCATTGACCGTGTGGATTTATGACATGCATTGTATTTAATACTGCTAAGAATCCCATACAGACCTCGTTGGTGTTTATCAAATTATTAATTCATATACAAAACTAATATTAATAATATGGGTGAAAGGTATTATTGCCTTTTAAGACTTAGGCTGTGTTCTCACTAGCGACCTAATCAGGAATAATGCCATACTGAAGTAGATAGGTCATGTATGCAGTTCATCATGTCAACATCCCATTTTGATTAACCTGATAGAGCACATTTATGCGCGAAAGCTCGTCAGAATAAATCAAGTTAGGCCGTGTTCTTATCAGAGACTAAGGCCGTATTCTCCCTAGAGACTTAACCGGCGTAGCGCCATACTGATTTATGGTGTTATTCCCTATTAACTCTCCAGTGACAACACGGCCTTAATCAGGAATAACGCCATCCTGAAGTATGGTGTTATGCCTGATTAAGGATTTTCTTATTCCTGATTAAATTAATCCTGATTAGTCCTGGCTCCTGATTGGTGGGAACGCGGCCTAGCCTTATTTATTCTGAAGAGCTTTCGCACATAAATGTGCTTTATCAGGTTATTCAAAATGTCATGTTTGGCGTTCGTGACGTCATATGATAGATGAATAAACTAGAAAGGTCCATTCCTAGACATTCGTAACAAAACTTTTGAGTTCTGTGATGGAACCGCGCCATTTCGTGTGTGCTGCCAGCTAACTAGAGACGTAATTGATGAATCCAGTTTTAGCTTATCCCCACCCATCTTTATCTAAGCACCACCCACGCCATGTCCGTGTAGGGATCGATCGAACCCTGAACTCCATGACTCTCACTTTTCAGAAAGCTATCCAGTTAAGCTGTAGAATATTGTGAAACTAATTACACTGGATGCTGTTGTAGCATATGGCAGCGATATTTTCAAATTAATTTCAAAATACTCAACATACCCGCTATTAATAGCATCTTTATTAAAGACACTTTTTTTAGTAAAGACATACAATCCGTACAACAACGCTTAGTCCGTCACCAATTATCCGTTCGTGACTTACCTATCTACGTCATGCATGACGTCATTGATTATGACGTCATCTTAGACGCCACGTAATTGATTATGGCGTCATATGATGGATGGATAAAATGGAAAGGTCAATTTCCTAAGCTAACTGATTTATGTTAATGAATCTGCCAATCAAGTTTCTAACGCCATTATCTTGACTGAAAGATCGAATCACTCCATTGAGAAAACATATCCACGGACATATGAAATATGTATTGCCGTGAATACGGGAACAACTGGTCCCGCTTTCTCCTCATCAGATATGAATCTTCTTCGCGGGGTGGCATCATCTGAATCCACGGGCCGCATTCATGATAATTGCGTCATTGGCAAAGTTTACATTTTTCTTATGGCGGAAGGTGATAGGTACTGATGAAATTGATGTAGGCTGTTCAAGATATAAAAAGTGGGCATTGCTCTCGATAGATTCAGTTACAAACGAACTAATGGTAATATTTCAGGTGCGTGTAACCTTTAACATTCTGAACAATACATATGTGTACGTTAGACTCTCTGTGCTTCTTGTCCCCTGATACAAGCACCCCACGTGATGCCGGTTGCGCATGTAACCATTTGTATATCTATCTGGTAAAAGGAAATAGAAGAACCAACCAGATCAGAGCTATTCTAGAAAGTTATGAAATAAATAGATGAATCCAATCTTTCGCTGAATTAATTGACGTCATAATCGATTATGTCACGTGCAGGTCACAATAGATTGCGTAATAAATAGCACTTCTATGTCCGTTATGAACGCTTAATATTCGTCGGTACTACGACTTGTATGTCTTCACTATTTAATAAACATTCACTTGAATATTTTGAAACTAATTGACCTGGCTCTGTTGCTACCATAAGGGATTAGCTATAGATGGGCAATGCATAGCTAAAATTGTATTCATCCATTCATGTATCCCATCAATTTGTTTGTGGTGAGTAACTGATGCAGATTCCTTAGTAGTACTTTAGCGAAGAATTTACATTTTCCATCACTACACATTGCCCATCTATACGTACCAACCCTCTAGCCGATATAACCTTCGTATGTGATGCACCACTAATGCCATTTTAAAAGGATTAGCACGTTACTGAGAAATTTTATTACCTGCATAATCCGCTGAAATGTCAATTAAAATGAATAAATCTCCTTTCATTGTTCTTGTTCTAAATACTACGTCTCAAAATTAATCATCCTGCCTATTGATCCCTAGAACTTCAAGCAAGAACATATCAACATTAAACACAATCTCATGCCCATTTACTCTAAGGAATGTAACAGTATGTAAACTAATAATTCTTGTTAAAATATATGGACTACAAATTCTCGAAATTCAACAGAATTCATCCTAAGTACACAGAACCATATTTAAAGCCGACAGTATTGTGTGCTCTATATGTTGAAACCTTATATTGTCATAGTTAAATCTCTGTGGACAACACACATTGTTGTCACGCCTCAAGTCGAATATTAAGCAGATCTCAGCCAGTGTTTGGTACGCATACGATCGGAAACTGGTTTCGTATCGCATAGATCCCATTAACAACTAATTCGTAATGTCCTTAACATTAACGGTTGTCTCCTTGATTAAAAATATAGTAGTTTCCTCTGCAAAACTAGAAATGTCATCTGCTGCAAGTAATTTAACACCATTGCGTTAGCTGACGCATTTACAGTTTTCTATATGTCAAGCTGTATATTATCAGTAAATTAGCAATTAATGATGAACTATCTAAAATTGATTAAAATATCATATTATACTGAAACAACCGGCATGTGTATTAAGATAAGCAGGCTATTAATAATACATATCTTTCATTAGCGCAGTTTTCCGGTGTCACGTCAAAGATGTGGAGCAGTGCTACGGAACAAATCCGGAGAACCGCGACCACGATAATTTCCCGAAAATCTATAATTGTTATCAGGCCGTACGTTTTTGGGGAGTTTTAGACCTATATTTGCTAACATTAGTTATCAAAATACTAAACATCATGTTTATTAATCACTAAAGAAATACAATTCGTACAGAAACGCTTAGTCCGTCATCAATTAAGCGTTGGTAACGAACTTATCTACGCCATTCATGGCGTAATTGAGTATCACGCCATCCTACATGCCACGTAGTTGATTATAACGTCATATGCGTGATCTAGTTTAACCATTTCACCCGAATCCGGCATATATCATTTTCAACTCTAACATACAGGAAAACAGTTGAATATCTGGAAATTAATTTGACTGAATGCCTTAAACAGCAAAGGCGTCCAGTTAAATTATTTTCAAAAAATTCAACATAATAAGTTTTATATCGCAAAAATATACTTTTTCATTAATTTGTCTATTCCGTCCATGTCTAGCTAAGCTGTTCAAATTGCGTCCGCACATTTGAATCGATTTTAGCGCATTGAATTATAAATTATAACAATACCAATTGCAATGTAACTATGCAGCCAACCTATTGACATTGTTTTAAGTGATTTGACCGTAAGCTGATTCTGCCTATGATAGCAAAGTCTGACAGGCAAATTAGCTAAACTTATTCAATATAAAGTCCGACAAATTGTATATTCATGCCTGATATATAATTCGCATGCTTCCTCTTAGAACATTGCCACGTTCGTTTGAACCTATGTCATTTGAGTGTGACGTCGTCTAACACGTGATATATTTGGATTAAAATTTTAAATACTTGAGTGTCAGATCGGATCATTCCATTGTGCTAACCCCATCCCGGCTTATTAAATTCAACTTAATATGGCTATCAGCATAATATGTATTCAGCAACATGATTGATGGTTAATGCTCCCATAATCAACAATGTCGCAGCCACTACAACCACTACCATAATCATGTTATTCAGCAGCATCACCATTATCATCACCCTTGGCAGTGCTACCACATTGCATCAACCAACATCGAATAACATCCAATAACAGCATTAATATCTACAGCACAAAGAATTGCAGCATCGGTAAGAGCAAAATCATCTTGGAGACCATTCCCACATTCTCAATTCTTCCTGCTAATGATATTATGAGAGGCTAAATCAAAAGATTCATCGAATATAAATCGAGAGTTTGCCAACTACACTGCACTACATTCAACACATGTTGCTGTCGAGTCGGATTGATATGTGAGCAGACACTCCACTGGCCTGCCACTGATACCATTTTACATAAACATTCATCTGATTATAATGAGTGGCCAAGGGCGCAGCCAAGTTAGTGGCATAACATATTCATAGATTAATAACATTGAACTAGTGCAATGCCGTATTTATGTAAATCATGTATTGTAGGTGACCAAAATAACGTCTTCAATGACAGTGAGGAATGGTGGAACCCTAATTGACGGCGAAGAAGACTACCTTGCGAAAATGTGTTCGAGTGAGATACTTAACTTAACTATTACAACGCAGATACTGAATATGAGATATCTAAGATTTTATAAGAATATGGCACACAGACTAATGTAATAATCCCTCCGTGATACTATTGAAATACCATGTGTTTATGGTGACATCTCGCAAACTATCGTGTACAAACGTTTGTGGTGCGAAGTGACTGGGAAATCTGACACAGGAAGTATTACTGATTGTATCAAGCCCCACATGTGATGGATCTGACAAACACAGTGGCGGTAATTGTGCAAATGATGAGCATACTCTGTGCACTTAATGGGTGTAGTACAGTTATAGCACAACGATCACACAATTCGTGATATCTCCTCAACTTTGCAGCGAGATGTCAATAATATTTGCATATTATAGCTGGCTTGTGAATGAATGCTATCGTCAAATCTTCAGTGGAAAGAACTTATTCGTAAATAATGTCTCCCAACAGATTAATCAACGTTTCACCAGGCGAGGATACGCATGCAAACGGACGATCGGTTTATATTGCTTGCGTGTCGGAATTTTAAAATATTGCTAAAGCTAAGGCAAGATGTTGTTTTGACACATCACTTATATATGATAGACTATGATATGAACTTGTATTGAAAGTTATTGGACCAATATAGGGGTACAGTTCTAGTCAAGCCCCGCCCATGTCTATCTAAGCACCGACTGAGTGTGTACTTGTTGAACTCGATTTGAAACACTGACACAAAGGAATTTGACTTTGGGATGTTGCTGCCATAGGCTGCTACAGCTTCCAGTCAGATTAGTTTCAAAATACCAGACATACTGTTTATTAAACTGTAATTTTCGTGGTGGGTTTATCAATTTTCGTGATAGAGCTGCACCATGAATAGTGTGATGTCAGCCAACACAGAAACGCATTTGATTATCGCGTCAGATATGTAGGTGGCAGATTGGATCACGGCATTGATGCCAGTAGTTTATCTTTCAGCGATGCGTAATGTGCATTTAATATATAAAATGGTATGTTGTGCATCGTCGGTGTCCACCTGTGTATAATTTCATATATACGAAGCATGTGCCCATGCCACAACACAATCATGCATTTAATGTGACATGGCAAGGTAATGTTAATCCACGAAGACCCAGTGGATCAATTTCAAGGCAACTATACAGGAACGATGTTGAATATACTAAGCTGCTAAACATTAAAGCCGCTCAAACACATCCCTGAGCTCACTCAGTACATTGAAAGCAAGATTAAGATGTTGACCTAACAACGCAACTATATCGAATCACACGTCACTTAGTTGATTATGACGTCATATGACGAATGAATAAACTGGAAAGGTGAATTAGGGTATGTGCTCCATGTTACGTCAACAGAAAAGTGTAATTCTTGTTTCATTTATATTCCACCACAGCACGCCACGTTCCCCTATAAAACCTTTAATCCTTGAAATTACAGTGCGTCGAAGTTCAACACAAAACGATACAGAAATGTTGTGGAATACTTTGAAACTAATTTGTCTCCAGCAGGTCTTTGCCACACGCAGCAATAGCTCCCAGTCAAATTAGTTTTAAAATTTTCAAAACATCATTGCATACTTTATAAATATTTCATGGTAAATTGCGAATTCAGATGTGGTTAGTTTTGAATTTGAGGCTGTGGAATGAGTGCCAATATGCCAGCAAAACTGTCATCTATGAGTATCATGTCCTCTGTACGGCTGTTATTTACTCAGCGTGTAGTGATTGGGGGTGTGTTTATCCCCAAGCAATGAGTCCAGACACGCTCTTTCTAAATCTCTTTGTATGGAACAGCGCCATATCACGGACAACTCAGACACAAAATAATATATTGCGTGATAAATATCACACTGCAGAACACCGGTCTAGCATTATATAAATAACACATTCTTGTTTTCGGGAGTTTGACATTATAATAGCTTTTGTGATCTCTTAAGACGGATAGATCCTTCTTCAGACGATTGGCACAAGCTTTCATGTGTGTCTCAAAAAACTTGAAAAGCTTGGCTGAAAATTGGCACATGGCCACAATAGCGAGGAAAATATTAATCTCTTTTATTGAATCAATAGTATTTCTAGCTAATACTGTACTAATAGAAATAGGTAATGTGTGATGCACATTACACAATATGGCTGCATGGTTAAACCTGACTATTGCAGACATCTGCTACTGAGTCCAAATGTTGTTGTTGCTTTAAGACAGAAAATCTCAAGATGCGCAGCGTCACCAAGGTGTTGCATATTAAGCTAACCTACAAGTGTTTTGAGAGTGGCCCATGCTATGCCAGTTTTACTAGTTCTGTAATCATAAGATCTAAGTAGTGCTATGCGCATTACACACCGCGCCTGCATGGCTAACACCGTCTATTGCAGACAGTTTATACCGAGACCAAATGTGCAATATTGTGAAACATTAAATCTGCACAAACATATTATCAATTTCTCAGCATCAAACCTTCAAAAATGGAATTCAAAGATTATGATGTCGTCAAGAGCATTACTACTTATGCTGTGCACTGTGTTCAATGCAGGGATACTAAGTAAACAAGTAGATATTAAATGTACATATGATATTCACACCAAAATGCATGGAAACAAAATTGTTAAGATAGTATACATTTAGGATTACATTGTACGCCTAGATGTAATGCAACGAAATCAATCTAACATATGGTGACTTCATTCCATACAAAATAATATAAGTCATTAACTTCTGAAATTGAATTAGAGACACGCGTAAACACACTACTCTCCCCAAATATAAAGTTACGTGTATCTAGCTTATTAAAGCCTGTTGCCGTGTATCCATCCATATAACGTCATAATCAGCTACATGATGTGTAGGATGATGTCATAATCAATGCCGTTAGGAATAACGTAGATAAGTACGTCACGAACGCATAATTGATGACGGGCTAAGCGTTGTTGTGCAAATTGTATGTCTTTATATTTAATAAAGTTGCTATTGAATATTTCGAAACTAATTTGATTGGGCGCTGTTGCAACATCACCCAACCAAATTCGTTTCACAATGTTCAACAACTTACCTGAATAGTTTTCTGGAAATTGACGGTCAGGAATTTCAGGGATCGATCGATCCCATCACAAGCGAGGTGTAGGTGGAGCTTAGTTAGAGATGGGCGTGGCATATCTAAAACTGGAAAGGTCCATTATAGGTGGGTCAATATACCATTCAAGCCCAACAAATTCTAACAAAAGGTCTGCAACGTGTTTGGGCCCTACTGGATGTGGGCAATGACAAAAAAACGTCTACCAAAATCTGATTCACGGAAGTTGGTTAAAACTAAGTCAGTTACAAGATGGCCGCCGCCGCCCTTACAGTCTAAAATTAGTTATAACTTCCTTAGTTTTTGTGATAGAACTGTAATTCGTGTTCCTCGCCCATGGTTTTCAGTGGTAAGCAATTCACTGTGCCAATAAAATTCCAACCCGATCAATAAAAACCAACAAAAAACACAAATCCAAATGGTGGCCAGCATTACAGGGTGAAATGGCAATAGTAATAATAAATATATGATTGACGTAGCCCATGGGCACAATATTACAGATGTATCAGTAGAATACACTTCAGATGTATTTAACTAAGTGACCATCTACAGTTTCTTCATGGACATCATAATTGGCCGATATTAATAGCTGAACCCAGGTCTGAAAGGCTCAATTCACAATCTCAGGTTTACCCATTCACTGTCATCTAGTTCCTCAGAAACCTGGTTGGCCTGATTGGCACAAGACGTAAGTTGACATGATCCGCATGCAGAAGTACATGGCAGTCCGCTTGTTCTGCAACTGCAACGAGGGGTACTGCAACAAGATGTGTAATTGCAATGTACCATTTCCAGTAGAGTGTCTGGTGCAGCATTCAAATCAGACATTATGGGTCCATGTTGATAGTCTGCAAGTCTCCAACCCCAGTCCAAAGGACCAATGCCACTCTGCATCCCCAGCCAGATCATGGTCTGATAATACCCCATGAGACAATAGTATTTGGTGGAAGATTCAGTTGGGGTGGGATGGGGTGGGGTGAGGGAGACGTTCGGGTGTAATGAATGAGTTAGCGCAGACGACTTTCTTAGTAAATATGTCATAACGCAAGGCCGCCAGAAAGCAGGTGCTCTTCCCACCAAAAATAACAGCCACGGCTTGGCTGCCGAAGTTTTCTATGTCAGCGCGATTCTTGCCACGCAAAATGAATGCCTTTGCACAGAACTGGAGGACTGGATCACCTTTCACAAGCTTTTGGAAGGCGGATTACTTTCCAACCCCATAAATATGAGACGTTGAATGCCATCCTGTGAATGCATGCAAGAATAGCATTTGTGTACACAACTCACTGCCAAGATGACGCTTTATCCAATTGATGTTGTACACTTTAGGAATACCTCTTGACTGATTGTCCGATCTAAAATAGAGTGGTTTTCCCATCTGCTGGAGTGTAATGGAGAAGAAGAATCAACAGGTCGGTGTCCTCTCCAATCAGAGTGATGGAATGCAGAGATGCTGTGGCAACGGTAGCCTTAGCAATGCCAACATCAGCTTCCCCTTCCTCCTGAATGAGCGTACAACACATCCTCTTCAGTCCGTCACCTAATAAACTGATTAGTTGCTGCTGATTCGTTCCCTTGATAGAAATTCTTCATTCTTCCCTTCAAACTCATTTTCACTTGTGAAGTTCACAATTGGATAAATAATGGTTTGTCCCCGTCGCTGGTGTGTGTAATCCTTACTCGATAAACCTGCCCCATAACCGCCAAACACAACAGTTGTTGCCCCATAGTGCTCACTTGTAAAGTCGGCTCCATGAAGCACATATCTTTCAGTCTATGGGAGGGTGTCTGATGTTGCCTCACTTGGTGGCATCTGGTTACAGTGGCCAGTGATGGGTTGGATAAGCTGAGATTTGTCAGCATTTCTCTATATGTTATTGTCCTCGAAAACGGATGGCGGATATGAACTCAGCTCGTATCTCATCACCTCCTCGAGAGACAGATCTCTTGTCCTGGAAACCACAAGGAATCGTTGGACCGATGGTTCTGTCAGGGGCAACCTTCACAGCAGATGAACTTCCAAGGGTTTTAGCTGTCTCTTTCCTCTTAAAAGAGAATGAAAATACTGCCTGTCCAATCATTCTGTTTTGATTTGATTTAAACATATTTTATTGTAACAATTGCACAATGGGATCGGGCACAAGTTCTTACAACTCAGATTTGCCCTCTCCCGAGAGAATTATTATAAGCAGCCAATGATTGAGAACACTAAAACGAGGTGAGAGAGAAACACTAAATTAAGAGGTGTGTGAGAGAGAGAGAGAGAGAGAGAGAGAGAGAGAGAGAGAGAGAGATAGAGAGAGATAAAGAGAGAGAGAGAGAGAGAGAGAGAGAGAGAGAGAGAGAGAGAGAGAGAGAGAGAGAGAGAGAGAGAGAGAGAGAGAGAGAAAGAGATGTAGGGGAGAAAAACGATGTAAACAGATTAAAAAAGAATAGGAAAGAAAAGAACAGCTTCTTCAAACACTGTCATTGTCGGATAGCAGTTAGCCATTAATATAATAGATTAAACAATACGAATAATTGAATTAACAGACCATATTCATGGTTATTCCATACCGTCGTCATTTACCGCCATTTACCCACCCCGACCCTTCCTCTAAACTCCCACCATGCTTTCACCAGGTCTTCTCTTCTCGTTTCTTACACGAAACAAAACGAAACAGAAATGAGAAATGAGACCCAGTCACCTCCAACCCTGCCCACCCCACACATTCAAAATGGCTCCACTCCTGTGTATTTAGGTAAATCTGAACTTTTAACCTCCTCATAACTTGGAACGAAAAGTGTGAGGAGATTAACGGTTTGGCGAGCCTTTATTGCATCCCCTTCATCCCCTCTCCTGTCGTCATCGTCGTCGTCGTCGTCGTCGTCGTCATCGTCATCGTCGTCACCAGCATCGCATTATCGTGGATGGCCCGAAAAGCAATAGGAGAGTAATACATTAGTCGTGAGTACGGGAAGAACTATATACACAGTAACGACAGCGGAAATAAAGCATTACAGTATATAGCACATCTATGCAGTCATTTCTATCATAAACATTTAACAGTAACGACAGCGGAAGCAAATATTTAAAGTATATAGTATATCTATACAGTCATTTGTATCCTAACCATGTAACCATGAAAATAAAAATACGGACTATTCCTACATCATATCAAACGTTGGGAACATATATGAGGTTAAAATCTGCCAGTAGCTTGAATATAATTTTGAACTGTTTGAAGATGTATTCGTTTTCATGGACGGATAGAGATGTATTTCCTTTGCATAGCAAGTCACTCGTCAAAAGAATATACAGATGTAGTTGTTGTAATAAGTGCTGTCTTTGTATAGTGTAGTAATGACATTTTAAAAGAAAGTGATTTGCATCTTCTACTCCTGTCTTACAAAACCAATTAAGTGTGGGAAATAATCCTATTCTATATAAGTCACAATTTAGGTTGGAGCAGTTGTTACGTAGTCTGGTATAAAGGATAGAAAGTTTTCGAATTCCGTAGTTATAGAAACTCGAAGGGATATAGTTTCTAAATTTTATTAGCTTCTTAAATTTTGAAATTTTTGATTCTGATTGTACATTGTTTTCGGGTGTGTTCCAGATTCATTCTGTCAATGATGTTTCTTCCAACGGACTCATAGTCATGTACACTGGCGTCTTCATTTGCCAATATACCATTGATGATGTTTCTCAGTGCTGGGTCAGATATAGAAAGGTGAACATGAAGTTAGCTTTGTGCTTATTTTCGAAATGGTTGATGCATCCCTTTCAAACCTTGCGTCAGTCAAATCTGTATGTTGTTCGCTTGTGGTGTATGCGAGATGACTGAACTCCTGCATGGCAATGTTCAACTCAGACATTATAGGGTCTGACATTGTCCACAATGCTCGCTGTTCTTCCGTCATCTTACTGCCATGAGTCAAGCCGCCTGTACTTTTTACTAACCTCATAAATGTTTACTTAATGACTAGATCACTACTGAGGCCTGCTCAAAATTGATTTTTTTCGACGAATTACATGGACGCCATCTTGAAACTTCCTGTAGACATCTGGGTGTTTGCTCTCCAGTTGAATCATTTCTTGGATGTAGAGATATGCATACTTCAAGTAGTTATAATCTCCTGCTGCAGCAAATATTGGCAAAGCATCAGCAATAACGTGCAAGTGATTCACCCAAGACCCAGTGCGATCTGCCTTGAGCAATGCTCGTGCAGTACCAACCATCCGCTGAGAACCTAGCCACAACTGACTTGTTTTGGATTGCGCACTAAGCGCAGCTTTCTTTTTGCCAACTTCCTCACTGATCATGTATGGGATGTTAGAAGACGTTCAAGAGTAATGTCACCCTTCAATAAGGACGAATACATTCTCTCTGGCTCCTCTACTAGGGAAGCGAACTCAGGATTTTCATCAGCCACAGATTTTTACACTTGTCCACGAGCAGATGTCCACGGAATGCCCTTTGAACCTATTTACCAGTCATCATATGCACTACAGCATTTTCACCGTACACTACTTCCAGAATGTGTTTAAGTCATGTTCCCTCCATCAGTGTGCCTATTGCTCCAAGCAGATTCATGAACAAGTGGAAATTACCAAGCCTTAGTACCATTTCTTTCAAGTAACTAGTATGTGGCACAGCACTGGTGATCTTAGCAGCTTTTACGTACAGGGGCTGGTCAAACGTTGCCACTGGGGGGGGACATGTTGCTCTGGAACAAATTGCAAGTTTTGTCACAGGGATACATGTCGATCATCGGCAAATACAGAGTGGAGGATTGGCCGGGATGCATATGTCACAGATTAACGATATGCATCATCCCCTGCCAATTCGGAACTGGTTGTTTAAAATGGAACGATAGCCCCCATAAGATATCAACTCCCCCGCCACAATCTTGGAGAGATGGAAGTTCTTTAAACATGATGTTTCGAAGAGCATGGGTGGCTAAGCGGTGCTCTATAATATCAACTGTGGACATCTTTACAATGTTATGTTCTGAAATTGGTTGTCTACTGACAAGAAAGCTTCTTTTCCTAGCAGGGGTCAACGCGGCAATCATGTCCATCCCGTGAAATGTACCTTTACCGTCAATGGTAAGAATATTGTGATCAACATTGTCATCAGAAAATAACAATAACAAGTCCAATAGATCTGTCTCTTCAACTAGCACATCTGGTGTGACACAGCTTGCAGCATTCTTTTCAAACCAGAGTACTTCCCCATATGACGAGCTATATCCCATCTAAAAAGGTTTCCAATCTGGACCGATAAAGATGATGTACTTGCACTCCTAGTCCAATCTGTAATGATGCAATAACAGCCCGCGGTCTGACTGCTTGTACTATGGCTTGTCCGATAGCAGCTACTTTGTGTTGGTTGGGTTTTTTCAGCAAATAGGTAGGGCAACACGTTTCACAGTGTCTCCGGAAAGAAGCCCAATGCAGAGTCAAGTTTAAGTTCACCAACGTTTGGGTAGTGGTCAGTAACAGTCCACGCCTCCAAGGACCACTGGGGTCCCACAGAAAATGCAATCATACTTACTGTTGAAAGGCCCAGTACACACGCGTGCACTTCTCTTCAAAGAGGGTGTGGAACACACACATTTCTTCTGCTGATTCTCGATGGCATGTTGATTTATGTACCGTTTACGACAGTCAGAGTGTACCTTACAGCCAGCCAACCACGCTGTCACCTCTCAGAACATTTGCCGTGTTGATGCCATCAGCGCCCTTCTGACGAATTTTGTACTACATCATCTCGATCTTCAAACATTTCTTTGCAAATTGGACAACTCTCGCTCTGTAGTCTTGAAGCACACATCATTCACACCTGGAAATAATAATACTAGTAATAATAATAATAATAATAATAATAATAATAATAATAATAATAATAATAATAATAATAATAATAAAACACAGATGATAATAAAATATTATAAATTTTTTGTGTTTATATGTTAGGGTTCCACCGTCATTTAGCCTCTGTAAATTATCTTGAAATAAATATCATTGAACTTTAACTTGTATGGGGCAGTTATATAAAATGAATGGAAGGGTTTCCGCCGAAAAGCGAAACCACACAGCATGGCGGCGTCTCGGCGCATGCGTAGTCAAGAAAAGTACCGCCCTCGCCATTTCTACACAGAATTATGAGTAATGTGACAACAAACGCATGAGAAACCCAACCCCTACTTTGCAATGTGTATTTGTTCACCTTTGGCTTCCTGTAGGATTTGTACTAAACACATGGTATACGATCCTGATTGTTGGCTTCCATATTGACCGCCATCATGGATTTACGAATTCGACGGGGCTAAATCGATATCCCATGTGCGCCAATGAATTCCTTGCCCCTTAAATCCTACCGTAAACATACAAATGTGTTTTACCCCTAATAATAAGGACGTTATAGCCATTTTCCTTATTTTTCCTTAGTTTATTATCTTGGATGTGACCCAGTTTTACCCCATTTTCAGGGGATCAGATTTTGGTAGACTTTTTTTCTGCCATTCACTACATCCAATAAGTTAAAAACCACTGACAAACAGTTTGTTAGAATTGTCTGGGGGGGGGTTAAGGATTTTTTTCATAAATTGGCCCGCCTATTACTGGTAACGTACACATATCACACACTGTCCATTAACATTTGTGAATCGATGTAACATAGCAATCTAATAGTAGATATTTGAATATGACACATGTCTCCATTTTGATTGATATAACGGCGGCATTGTGTTATAACTAAACGAAGTCAATTCCACATTTCTAGATCCGAAATTAAATCGATATCTTACGGAAAAGACGCCTCTTAGTGGTTTGTAGAATTCAGAATACCCTCTAATATGAAATGAAATTTAATAATGATAGGTTAATCACCGGTACATTGATCGCATGTATCAACATAATACAGGAAAGGGAATTGTGTTGGTTTTAGTACAGTTTCAGGAACATATTTGAACTAGGTATATGTTCAAAATAACTGTTGTCTTAATTTGTCAAAGAGCAGCATAATGCACTCATCAAATGGGATAGTCGCAATAATAATGATTTCACAATTAATGACATCATTATGACGTCATGGATGACGTAAATAAGTACGTCACTGATGCATAATTGAAGACGGACTATGCGTTGTTGTACGAATTGTATGTCTTTACTATTTAATAAATATCCTGTTGAATATTTTGAAACTAATTTGACTGGGCGTTGTTGCTACCATAGGCAATACACAGCAACCAGTCAAATTAATTACACAATATTCAACAGCTTAACTGTATAGTTTTCAGGAAATTGATAGTCAGGACATTCGGAGATCGATCAATCGCAACGCGGCGAAATATGAGTGGAGCTTAGCTCGTGATGGGCGGGGCATAGCTAAAACTGGGAAGAGCCATTGTGTTGGTTTTAGTAGAGTTCCATAGATACATATTTGAACTAGGTATATGTTTAAAATACCTTTTATTTTGTTAAAGAGCATCATAATAACCTCATCAACTGTGCTAGCTGCAAATGATAATTGCAGGGCATTGTGAAATGTTATACGCACCTTCTTCATTGCTAAACTAATTCTTCCGACCTGGCCTGCGTGTTCCAAAGTTCATTCACAGAAAAGCATTATATTAACTGGCCAAATTGAGACTCAAATGTGTTAATCAGACTGTGCTCTAGAAGAGACAGAGCATCTCGCTTGCTGATTCTCACTATGACCTGATACATTATCACTATTTAGCTTTGTTGATGATAGGATAGAGAGCTAATGACAGGGACGGCACCCGGAACATGTCTGCTTTCAATGAGTGTTACGGACATCAATCAATCGGTGTCAGAAACGTGCAATAGCAATATATCGAGATATTGTTTTAATAGCAAGTCGTCTAGCGTTAACATTGCTCACGGGAAACCACTTAGCAGGGCATACACAAAGGGAATAATTGTGGCTTCGGATGATTTAGTAACTGGTCATGATTATATGTAAACTTCAATTAATCCATTCAATAACACCAGGGGTATCGACTAACCCATCGAACAGGTCACCAAATACAGGTCGCTGCTTGATACAACTCAATTGCTATGTTATGTAAACTGAGATCAAACCGCTGGAGAAGCTTACGATAGATGAACTTACCACCGTCACTACCACCACGGTCGCCGCCACCACCGCGATCAACAACAGCAACAACAACAACAACAACAACAACAACAACAACAACAACAACAACAACACTAAGCAACACACATTTCACATTGAAAAACCTTATAAAGATCCAATAATTTAGAAAAAGATGATGCCTTGATTGGAAAATGTTGTTGCGCAAACTACCAGTTGATTTGCTATCAACGGATTTCTGTCGTGATTTTGAGATACCGAAATTCCAGGCCTCCACAGACTAAAGAGTAAACGGTAATTAAATTATATTTTGCATCTGGCACCTCGATTTGTATCCCAAGTTATTGTTGTGTTTTAAGAAAATTCCCACTCGAAACACAAGATCGGAAATGGAGAAAAATATAATGCGTAATTTCAAGGTCAGACGTTTTAAGCTATTACTGCACTGTCATCATGTCAATTGCTAAGATTGATCAAGAAAATCAAAAGCGTTTTCTACGTGAGTGTCCATTTGCAGGCCACGGGAAGACTATTTTTGAAAATTTACCACTGGAATGGTTGGCTCGTTAACGAGGCAGCCATTCCAATTCTAAATTTCCAAAACTCGTTTTATCTTGGTCAGCAAATGGAATTTTCTCATGGCGCTTGTAAAGCCAGCTTGACCATTAAAAGGTTAACAAAGTTACGGTGAAAAAAAGTGGCACAAATTCTGAAAAAGCGCTAGATGGACAGAATGTTGAAAATAATGCGCTAAGATTTCATCATTACTTTTTCTAGATATGGGAAATTAAGTTAGGAAGTTTTGTAAAACAAAATACTAAATTGCTATGGCCTTAGAATACTATCTTCAGAAATAGATATAAGTCCAGATAACCGATATCTAATACTTTGACGCTCCCCTTTCCAAAATCGCAGAGAACCTGGGTATGTGCCAACCCTCTCTCGCATATTCCGGCAGTACTATCACAAGAACAATGTGACTTAATTAATATGCAGACACATCTATCACCAATGCGCATCAATATTCACTTCGCTGTCAAAAGACACTTGATTAATATTGTACAATTGTTCAGCACAATTATAGCCGGATCTGTTTCTAGCTACGTCCGAACAATTTCTAGATAAGAGCCTCCCACATTATCCGTGTGCTTGGATCAATTCTAACACTTTCAAACCAGGATTCGCAGCTGTTTTATATGTGTGTGTGTGTGCGTGCGTGCGTGCGTGCGTGCGTGCGTGCGTGCGTGCGTGCGTGCGTGCGTGCGTGCGTGCGTGCGTGCGTGCGTGTGTGTGTGCGTGCACACTAACAAAGTATATCAGAAAAGATGGCCGGCAAGAGGTGTTCATTTCCTACGGCAATGGAAGACGGCGAGTAATTTCAAAATACATACATTTCAATGAGCATAAAAAGGATTACATTTTTAAGCACACCTCTAGAAAGGTTATGGCTCTTGTAATATCATGGTATCCGCACGTCGTGGCTCCAGTGAAACTATGTTTTCAAAATTAACCCATAGCGCATAATATATAATTCCATCCTCGGACAATAGATATCGATCGCTAATCCCCAATATTTCGTCACGGGTTACTAACTGGATCGTTCCCTATGCTGTGTGATTGTTTTGCCCTTTGACCACTAAAGGCCAAATAGGAAAAATAGTGTACAATGTTACAACTATTATATCGACTATTTTAAACAAATCTAACCGGGAGCTGCTGCTGCCAAAGACAACACCTTGCAGGTTGCTCTTAAATTGCCTTGCAAATAGTCAATCGCTTAACTGTATAGTTGCTCTGAAGGTGATATTCTGGGAATTCAGCGTTGAACCGATTAACGACATATCATCACGTCACCTTGATCAGATTAGAGCACCAAATTAATTTTTTGCGATACATGGGCTGATTTTCTCAACAACCCCGCTGCGTAAAACAGGAACAGATTTGAACAACGCGGCTTTGAAACCGGCAAGCAGCATTTCTATATACTCTAGTCCATGTACTCGTTTTCTCTACTGGCATTACAAACAGATATCTGGATGTCACAAACACAGAATGCACCTCCATAATTGGTACAATGGAATCCTTCATAACAATTATTTTCCCACGGAAGAAAGGAATGCATCAGCTCAACACACACCTGAGAAAGACAAAATTGCGTCTGATTAATCCGGATGGCATATGACACGGACATGGATAGTTCCTAGATGCACGGCCCACGCCGTGCATTAATTTAACAGTTTTAATTGGACAGGCTTAGATGCAACTTGAAATCAAATTGTGTTCATAGTATTCAGCTACGCAGCTATTATATCATCCGTACTGTATCAATCCTAAACGTGCGCAGGGAATAGTTCACTAACAACGATGACGAGCCCTTGCACCAGTTCTCAGGAGACCCCAGGTCATTACTAACACCAATTAAGACAGCAGAAGTTGAGAAGGCAGTTGGAGCCCTGAAAAATGGACGTACATCTGGACCTGATGGCATGAGCAATATGCAAGTGACATTATCCCAAAACCGATCACGCACCTAATCAATTCTGCTTTTATTCACCACCTTCCCAGCGACACTGTAGGCAAAAGCACCCTTATCGCACTACTCAAGCCCAAGAAGCTACCTGGGGCCCCTTTCCAATCTGGGGCCATTGTGCTCCTCAACAGCATACGAAAAATGTTACTCTATGCTGCATCCGAGACAAGATCGATTACTTCACCGGACCATGTCAAGGTGGCTTCAAACGTGGACGCAGCTGCGCAGACATTGTATGGGCTCAACACATGCTTGTGTCGGTAGTCATGTCCAAACACTGGGACTTCCACCAAATGGCCATTGACATGCCACGAGCCTTCGACACAATTAAACGATCAAAGATCCTAGATGTACTACGCCAGGCCAGTTGCAATGAAGATGAGCTACGACTAGTGAGACTACTACTTGCAGCGACCAAGAGGTTACGAGTCAAGTCAGTGAAATCTGTAGCGTTTGAGACATCAATCGTCTCACCACAGGAAGATGGGCTATCGCCGGTGCTTTTCACCTGCTACCTTGCTGCCGCATTGAAATCTGTGTGGGAAAGTTCCACAAGAACAAACCGCCCAGTGTCAATACTGGACATGCCGCTAGAGATGGGATATGCCGACGATGTGGACTTCACAGACGAGGAGTGGTGGTGTGTAGTCAGTAACTCTCAGGACTCTGTATGTCCGAAACATTTTGTTACAGTCATCCACGGCAGTGATTTCATCTGCTAGGGATTCTGCTAGATGAACAGCATGATCGTATAAGCAATCGCTAATGTGGCACAGAATGTTTTTGCGCACACGGCATAGTTTGGTGCGGTCACAACTTTGACCACCTTGGTGGATGTGCAGCCATAATGCCTTCTGCTCTGTTGGCAGTGTTACCACTAGAGGGTCGTCAGTATACCTAGTTTTGTTGTTTTAAGAACACCTATGGTGCTGCTCGCTGATAATTCCATAGATTGCAGTATTTTGGTTAGGGCTTCGTTTGGATTGGAGCTGACGTCGATGTTAGCTATTTGCTCCCGAGGGCAGTTTTGTATGGCATTTGAGTGTTAATGTCGCTGATGAGACTGGGTAGATTGTAGGTGACTCTACCCTCTTGCCTGGTATGGCATTTATATATTAAATAGAGATCGTTCATCTGAAGTCGTGTACTGACTGGATTATGGTCGGAATTGAGGTGTGGGCCTCCATGGGAACGAGCATTCAGAAGTAGGGTTTTTGCTTCTGTCTTGCATAGTATGAAGTATATTTGGTTGAAGACAGTTGTTGTAGCTCTGAGCCCTTTGGGTCTTTGTGATCAATAATGTGACTGGTCCATGTTGTCCGGTGATGGCGTGTGTGTTTAAAAGCCGTATCTGTCGAAAATAGGCTATTGGAACTGAGCATCTCCATTGCTGCTGCGGTTGTCCTCTCCATGCGATCCCATGCATAAGCCACGTCCTGAACTTTTGTCCGCGATTTCGAGTTTACCCAGATTAGAGTTGAAATCTCCACTCACGTCCAGTTGCCATCTTGATGGGATTGTAATGACGGAACTCAGCTCTGCATAGAAGGAATCTAATATGCTGGATTCTCTTTGGCGGTTTTGGTAGTTGGGCCATATGCGTTGACAATTAGACACTTAGTGGTGACGTGTCTTCGCGTAGGTATAGTCAGGGCGATGAATGCAACACGATCACTGACGTATCCCAAACTAATGGCATGGTCCAAAACCCTTGGTCCGATTACGAAGCCGAAACCACGGTATGTGGCCTGTTTTTTGCTCCATGAGCACTAGCTTATGGCCTGGCTGTAGTTGCTGCTCTGGGTGTTTAGCTACTTTAGTCTATCGAATGCATATAATATCGATGTTATAGTGTTCACAGTCTGCACCTAAACTTTGACTCTTTGATGTTGCACTCAGACCACGTATATTCCATGTAGCTATGTTAATAAATAACACACCGTGGAGACATTTTATGTGCGTTTTACCGTGTGTGTGTGTGATCAGATTTATAGCTGATGTAATCGATAAACATGTCATAGTAATCGTCCTGATGACGAGCGTCAATCCTCACTAAGGTTAAGTCCAGGAAGATGAGAAGTAACAGCTGTTCCGTCAGGCATAGGGCAGTCATCGCACATCGGGACAAGGGCAGCCAGACTGAGTGAACAACGAAACATTGATATGTGGTGTTAATCGACAAACTGGTTCATGATGGTAAATGATATATTTATTGTGAGTTAATGGATTTGATATGTCAGTCAGGTATCTGACGCCATAATCACAAATGGCATATGTCCATCATGAAAATATAAAAGTAAATGGAATAGTGTTTAATTGTTAGACCAAATGTCTGAACCAACTCCCTAATCCCCGAAGCTTCAACAAGAGTTCATGTTTATATTTGTAAAACAAACTTTATGACCAATGAAATTGTTTGAAATATCTTATAAGGAAATACGGTTCTCTCTATAAAATAGGCTGTTTGGGGTTTTAACCAGTTAGTTGAAATCAGAGGCTGGTTAATGTTTGCTTCAGGGATATCTACTCCAGAGTTGCAACACATATGTGTCACCTCATTTCCTTATTACCAAATCAAATTATATTGGTATATGCAGAAATTTGATTCTGTCTATGTGAAACATTTGCATTTAGATACAAAAGATGATCATGGTAAGGTTAATAGACCTAAATGCATACTGTATAGCTGGCGATTCATGAAGCTAGCCCTTGCCACTAGTACCATTATTGATGACCACTAATTTCCAGCTTTTTTACTTACACATATCGTTCTCAATCTCCAGGCATGTTGCCAATGGAACACTCAATGGCAGTTAACCCTGTTTTGCATACTATAAACGAAATACGAGTATCTAACCGTTTCTTTGAAATATTCTCCTACACAGCTTGTAGCAATTCCTTCCCGTCTCCCAGACTGTCATCGTAGAAGCGAAGCGTGGTTTGATACAGCACCTATATAGATGTACAATCATGAAAGGGAACAACATAGTTATGTTGGTTTTGCTTCTTTATGTCAAATCTCGTTCACTGGGGAATTAATGGCTGAAAATAGCATGCTTGTTTAGCCCTATTACACATTACCCATGTAATGAAAACATGCTAGACGACTCACAGACAATTAACGAGCAGTGCGAACTCAGGAAGCGATCTGGTACATTTAGCATCCATCTGTGTAGTCTTTTGAGTTAATA
Organism: Chaetoderma sp. LZ-2023a; assembly: GCA_034401795.1. NCBI lineage: Eukaryota > Metazoa > Mollusca > Caudofoveata > Chaetodermatida > Chaetodermatidae > Chaetoderma > Chaetoderma sp. LZ-2023a. Next base: position 120,517,292 of record CM067374.1, on the reverse strand, counting down.
TGCCCACGCACCACAATAGTTCAGCCACAGTGGATATGTTAAAACAAGACAGCATTCAGCTATACAGTAGTGATGCTTCCCGGTCTGTCACGTCTTTTATAGCACCAGTCGACTGCAAATCAATCTCGATTAGCTACGCGTGGAGCAGCATGAGTAGGCCAAGCCGATGTCACCGGGATGAGTTTACTGGAATCATAAAAGTGTGAGACGTGGATTTATCAGCTGAGTGGTGACAGAACGTATGCGTGGATGGTCACACATGCGCATACGCACGCACACACGCACGTACGCACGTACGCACGCACGCACGCACGCACGCACGCACTCACTCACACACGCACGCACGCACGCACGCACGCACGTGCGCACGTATGCACGCACGCACACGCGCGCGCACGCACGCACGCACGCACGCACGCACGCACGCACGCACGCACGCACACACAGAGACGATCACATTACCCTCTTCCACTTTCAACAACGAGGAAATATGTTTCCCATACATAACCAAAGTAAAGATAATATATCAATAGCATATGCTCTATATTTGAGTAGTGTATGCAAGATAGTGCACAATCTAGCACGAAATGGATCAATCACTTCATCATTAGCATCACTATGTCATGGCAGCCATTACAATGAAACAATGTTTTTCCTCATGCTCATGTACAATATGATGCATACTAATCACATGCCCTGAATATCGACTAGAATCAGTGACTGGTTCCTGGTGTAATGATTATAGTGACTGCTTTTCGTGGCGATAATAATCATTTAATGGCAAAATTGTGTTTAACAAAATCAGTTTTCTCTTATTGAATGCCCATTTGCAGGCCAAGAAGAGACTATTTTAACAACTTAAAACTGGAATGTCTGGCAAGTAATTCCAGTGGTACATCCAAAAATCGTCTTTTCTTGTCCTAGAAACAGACATCCCTCAATACCACCCCAGATATTTCGTCATTAAATGGTTAATTTACTTAAGCAATAGGTGTACCACTACACACAACACCGTACGGTCTGTACAAATCGACCTTCAAAACAAATAAATAAATTAAAATAAAATTTAAAATCACATGTGACTTTTGGGGCAACTATTAATACTAGATCGTGTAACCGTGATCAGAGAAGATTTCGTCGCAATATGTCAAAACATTCCCAGCTCTGACAGACACATGTGTTAATTCGTTGTCAACATTATAGAAAAAAACCTGTCATCAGTTTGTTCCATTCAAATCAATGTCGCAATACTCGACATAACAGTTCGGTCAATGTAAAACAATTTCTTTCATCTGCACTATTTGTTTAAATGGTGATGGGACAATGACACCCATCAAGACTAATGTGATGGTTTGACAGACAGATTCATTATCATTGTCGACAGTTAGGATATGTGCCAGTCTCATATCACTCTGACAGATCATCCTTCATATTGCGTTTTGAATGCAATCAGAATGTATAATACGTACTGGCAGTGCAATACAAGAGCTCATTATCGGATTCATCCCACAGAAAAGAAAAATCTAACATGCAATGATAATGCATGTTCTTATATAAATAAGATCAACCTTTTTATTTTCCTGTCTGTGGTCTCGTTCATCAAAGTAGATTGTGGGTATGGTTGATATAGTTTTCTTCCATTACATTGTTCGCCTCGTCTGTCAGTCAGGCTATAATTTGTTTGAACAGTCGGTTGCATGGTTTATCAGTCTGCTGATCGGATGGTAGAATCATCATTTAATTGGACAGTTGGCTGTGCTTCAGTTGATTTACGACAGGAAATATGTGGAGCATGGCATCCATTCCTGGCTAGTACCATTGAATGTCCCTGGCCATTTCCTCCAAGTAAAACTATCAGAGTCTAACATCGGTCTGGATACACACAGGGTGGTATTTTAACCCGTCAGCATATTGAGGGGATAATCCACGGGTGTGCGAGGGTAATCTACTAATCGATGCTAGCCACGTTCCCGGAATTGTCAGTATGTTGACCAACATTACCAGTCCCGTGTGTAAAATCGAGCTGTCCCTGTCCAACGATACCAGTAGCAAATTATTCAAGGGGCAGTATACGGGAATGGTATTACACACTTTTGGGGAGAAGGCTAAAATGCATTGCACTGGAAATGGAATGGTAGAACAGGAACTTTCTAATGGGGTGTATGTGTTAAACCCCAGTCGATGTGCATATAGCGGATCTGGATGGCACTACAGGCCCATTATGGCCTCTGAGCACAGGTCAACCAAAATGGCACTGGTACTGAACATGACGAACATCGAGATAACGGACATACTAAAGCAGACGCAAATAATTAGACCCCTCGAACATACCAAGTGGGAACGTTTACTGAAGGTTAAATTAGTTGATCTAGCACCTTCATCAGAGATAGATATCGACGCGACCGGTATCAGCATGTTAGTGCATACTTCTATTATTATTATTATTATTATTATTATTGCACTATCTACATGTTTTATCATATTGTTTGTAATAATTATTTCATATCGATGTGGCATTCTACTGAGAGTTCTGACGGGATTTAGACGATGCTGCCCCGATAAGGGGGACCAAAGGAGCACTGAGCTAAGGCATGACTGGGTCCGTACGCAGACTCAGGCTGATCAGCCAAGGTGGGGTGACGAAGAGCCAACGATGGTGACGAGCACAATGGAACATAGCTCGGAACCAACGGTTCTGACAACTCCAGTAATGCAGATCCCAGGTGTTACTTTTGAAGCGCCGTTTTAGGTAAAATGTACCCGACTGGTACTGTATGTGTCCGACTGACACATCTATTGTATTGTACAGTATTTTGTACTTATTTACTGTACCGTTCATTTTGGTTATACTTGTGCGGCAGCATTAGATTTCACTGTATGTACAGTGTTTCGTCTAATCGATCTGCCGTGCCGGATATACTTCATCATTGTTATTATTGTATTGTATTGTATAGATTTTATTTTATGATTACGGGATGGTAGTGGTTACGCTGCCATAATTTGCGTTATTAACAGTTGTATAGATATATTGACATGGTAATTTTGTTTCATATTTTAGTACTGAACATAGTTTGTATTTCTGGTTGTGTTTATAATTGAGATGATATTGTAAATTCTCACAAGAGGTTACAGGTGAGGAGAGACTACGGTGCTGTTGATAGAGCACAGCTAGTTAGACGAGCATGTGTACGATAGTCGTTTAACTTCGGTCGGTGGGCATATGCAGATATCCGGATTCGGATCTGTAGATCTTGGGGAAGTAGCTAGCCTCAATATTGCCAGTTCATGTCTTGAGCATTATTTGCCTATGACCTCTTGACCTGACGAGCCTGAACCCCAAATCTTCTGTTAAGTCATTTTAATAGTCTTTTGGATGAAATCATCTCAGTTATAAATATCTTCTACGTCACGGCAGCATCATCGTGAACATCCGTAGTACGTGCTAGTTCATATATCTATGAGTGATGGGGTTCTGTGGTGCTGGGACCGTTATATCACCAAGGCCTAAATAAACAATCCATGTATGGGCGAATCCTACGGATTCAGATAGAAGCCTGTGACCAAGTTGTCAAGCTAAACAGCAACATGAAACTATGCTTGGAATCGCAACAGCATGACGTCAGTATGGCGCAATATCATCACGATGCTGTGATATATCCTTCAAAACGGTTCCAGCGAGAACTAGTTAGAACTAGTCGAACGCACGCATCTTTAAGAGCGCTTGTGGGGATTCTATTAGGTGAGCTTGACCAATCAGCATCCGAACTACCGCTTTTGCTCCTGGTGGGTGACGATGGTCATGAACACCCCTTTGTATTATATAAGGCGCAGTCGACAGTGCTGCGAGATCACGCTACCAGCCGTTGATCCTGAGATCAGTATACGTATTCTGTAATTATTTGCTCAGTACATAGAAATAGTTAGTCATTGCAATTCTTGAATTACAGGTCAGCGATTGATATTTAAGTTTGTAAAAGTGAAGTTAAAATCAGTTTCAGTCTGCAATCACCACGTATTTGCCTTATTTGTTTTACTAGTATTAAAACTGAAAGTATATTCGTTAAATTTTCAATCAAGTGTTGTTCTAATCTGTAATAGAGAAAGACACACCATCTTTCCCGAACCACGAGAGGGTCTTCTGCCATCAGAGTTAGGCCCAGTACATCCGCATAATCAAGTTAGTATCAGTTCATAATCTTAGCATCATTTGAGTGATCTTTTAATCCGAGATCGAAGTCAGAAAATCACAACTTGGAATATTAATAACTTCTCATGTTGACATCTTCCATTGCAATACTGGTTTAGCTGCTTTAGTGATGTATAAATTTGAAAACATTGTAAGATATTGTTGTTTCAAATATATCGAACAATAAGATTTGATAAAATTATTAAATACCTCCCTTCAATACATGTTTTTCATTCTTGTCCATCAGTAAGAGTATTGCCATAGCCGCAAATTACAGCCAAATGCACACTTATCGAATAGGTGTCACGCTAAACACCGAATTATTGATCATACGATGAACGGGTTAATGTGAACTAATACGCTTAGATAATAGCAATGGAGGAACCAAGTTGTTATCGGTTTTATGACGTCATAACCAACAACGTCCCTTGTAAGCGGACGTCCTAATCAATTACGTCATAAATGGCTAGATTCAGTCCATCTTTTAAGGCCTAATAGTTCGTCTAGTTCTACGAATTGTATGTCTTTACGATTTAATAAACATTCTGTTGAATATTTTGAAATTAATTTGACTAGGTGCTATTGCTGCCATAGTTAGCAACAGCGCTCAGTGAAGTTAGTTTCAAAATATTCAGCAGCTTACCTGTATGGTGTTCCTAAAAGTAAGATGCAGCACGTGCCTGTATCGATCAATCATAACAAGAGCAAAGCGTGAGCGGCGCGTGGCTAAAGATGGGCGGGGCATATATAAAACTGGATTCCTCCATTATCTCAGCTCACTGATGTTGGCATTCATGGACCTACAGATAGTTTACTAAGTCACTGTATCCTTATCGACACACATACTTGATGAGAAACCATTGGCAGAATATAAGACATAATACTCAGGGCAAATTCTTAGAAGCAATGAAGCTTATGGTCTAGACATCAGAGCACTTGGTAGCGAACGGGAACAAGTCATAAAAGTAGACGAGAGACTTCGGAATGAACCGTAAGCCATTGCCAAGTTTTATGTCATGGCAATATGGCAATGATGTGTAATAGCTAATAATACTCTTCTAACTGCTACAACGGTATGCGTAGAAATACAACATTTCAAGCACATGCACACTACGAAATGCATCCTAAATGCGTATCCAAGCAAAACGCCGCCACTATGAACGATACAAAAGTGGAAATCAAGCAGGCTTTGAATGTGGCGACCTTAGTCAGCTAAATGAATGCATATGCGCGTATTTGTGTCAGTGTTAACTACACGTATAGGTAAGTCTGATAATTTCATAAATAAGTGTCTTCGCGTAAAGTAATAATTATACCAGCCTTGTCTTAAATGGCATGCATAAAACCGTTTTACTCACTGTATGTGACATATTTCATATGCTTAAAATTGTGTTTTTGTTTCATTTATATTCAATCTTAGCATTGCACTTCACTCTATGAACACTTTAATCCTTTAAGACAATTTTTTTTCTGAAAACGTACTACTGAAAGGCATTGCTGGATAAACGAAAATGTCATTCCAGTGCATCGAGATTCAACACAACAATACATAAGCGTTTTTTGATATTTGAGACTAATTCGACTCGACATTACTGCAGCAATACCTACCAATCAAATTAGTGTCAGCATATCCACCATGACATTGTATATATTTCGAACAACTTATTGTATCTGGTCTGTAAGTTTTAAATGGTTATTTGCAAATTAACATGTGGCCCTTGTTGAATTTGATATGGCGTGATATGATTGACCATTTATCAGAAACACCGCCATCTATGAGTTCTTATTTACTCGGCGATCAAATGATTGAGGTGTGTTGACCCTTAAACAAGCCCTCCTCGGTCTAGATCTATTTGTATCGAATAGTCTCATATCTCGTATTAAGCAGGCCCTAAATAGTATATTACCCGACAAGTATCTCACAGCAGAGAACCGGTTTAGCATTTCTAAAATAACACATTACAATTTTCACGATTTTGCACTTACAATAGCGTTGGTATTCTATCAACATGAATACATTTTTCTTCAGATGATTGACATACGATTTCCTGTTTGTCTTATAAAACTCGGAACGCGTGGGCGGAATTTGGAACATGACTAAACTAGCGACAAAATATCCTTCCAGGTTATTGAATCAATATTATCTCTAGATAGTACTGTAATGATAGAATAGGTAATATGTGATGCACATTACACACTATTCCCGCATGGTTAAACCTTTCTCGTGCAGACATCTGCTAATGAGTCCAAACTTTGCTGTTTCCAGCAGGGGCGGATCCTAGAGGTTAGTTGTCTGGGGGTGGGTGTGTGGTTGTGATGGGGTGGGTGGGTGTGTGCACTAAAGATTTCAAGGGAGTTACAAGTAACAAGAATTAACAGCCGTGTCGGGTGTGTGGTGGGGCGGTACACGTACCACTGTGTGCACACTCCCCAGCTGGCTGGTACACGTACCCCTGAGTGCCAGCCTGTATATCGGCGGCTGCCGACGCATGTGTTTTGAGAGCACAGTCTAGTAGCTCATGCTATGGCAGTTATCGACTGGAAATCATTCTAGTGAAATGGTCTCTTCCATTTCTGAGATAATGCGTGACTAATAGTTTCACTGGAGGAATGAGGATGTGAAGAAGAGAGAGAGAGAGAGAGAGAGAGAGAGAGAGAGAGGGGAGGGATGGAGGGAGGGAGGGAGTGAGTGATAGGGAGGGATGGATGAAGGGAGGGAGGGAGGGAGAGGGATGGAGGGAGAGGGAGGGAGGGATGGATGGAGGGAAGGAGGGAGGGAGGGAGAGCGAGGGGGGATAAGGAAGGGAGGGGGGAGAGAGAGAGAGAAAGAGAGAGCGAGAGAGAGGGAGGGAGGGAGGGAGGGAGAGAAAGAGAGAGCGAGAGAGAGAGGGAGGGAGGGAGGGAGGGAGAGAGGGAGTGAGGTATAGGGAGGGAGAGAGGGAGGGAGGGAGGGAGGGATGGGGAGGGAGGAAGGGAGGGAGGGAGGGAGGGGGAGAGAGAGAGCGTGGGGGTGGGGAGGGGAGAGAGAAAGATTAAGGAAGGAGATTTCTATAATATCTGTGGCCATGTGTTACGATATGGGCATAGATGTAAGTGTAGATGCCATTTAGATTTAGCTTGCCATCGCTATATTATTCGAATATATTGTCCAGCCGGACATTCTCGTATAAAGTCACATATCAACCCATGCTTGCTCGAGCATTCGTGTTGCAACTTACTCAATCTGCTAGCGTAGGTTAGGTCTTTAGAAATTGCCATTTAAACCCTGATTCCGTATGCCCAAATCCAGCCCGTGAAAGTCAAGCGTTGTTATAGAGTCGATGATTTCAAATAATATAGTGAGCCAGAGCAACCATCGACAAATACACACATTCCATGATGGCATGGTTTCCATTCTGGAATGAACAGTTTAACATATCTGATGTAACCAGATTACATTACGGTCACAATCAAGGCATGATGATAGCCACGTTCCGGACACCTGAAGATCACCGATGTTACCTGGGAATGTTACTCAGGCAGCAAATAATTTACGTTGCGTGTTGGTGCCACTGGTCAAGTTATCAATGTGCTGACTTATTGCGATAATTCGAATACAAATATGTGTAATTGTAAAACAGAGGACCAGGGGGTGCTTGTGAATAGATAAGTGGTAACTGCGGAAAATAAAGCATGAGCTTTTGAAGATGATATAAAGTGACTGTGTGGCTCTGTCCGTGAGTATCAGAGGTGAACTCCTCATATCAATGGAGGAATCCAGTTTTAGCCATGCCCCGCCCACCTCTAGCCCGGCTCCATTCATACTTTGCTCGTGTTGGGAGAGATCGATCTCTGACTATCAAATTCCAGAAAACTATACAGGTAAACTGTTGAATATTGTGATACTAATTTGACTGAGTGCTGTTGCTGCCTATTGCATCAACGGTGCCCAGTCAAATTAGTTTCAAAATATTAAACATCATATGTAGTAAATAGTAAATACATACAATTCACACAAAGCGTATAGCGCGCCACCAGTTATGCGTTCGTGAAGTACTTATCTACGTCATTGGTGACGTCATTAATTATGACGTCATCGCACACGCCACGTAGTTAATTATGACGGCATATGATGGATGGATAAACTGGAAAGGTCCATTAAAGAGGTATTAAATGTGGTGCGTTTTAAGCTATATGACATCACACATTACCCCCTTAATGAGGCAAAGTGGCGGCAATCAACATGCAACATTTCTTTGATATTTATAAGCATATGCCGGTGGTACGATAAATAAATATGCCTGGAAGTGAATGACATGGATTCTATATAGCCTGGTGATTTAGTATAATACAACAACATGACATAAGATTAGTATTCCTTTAAACATGTATTGTAAGATACAATTAATAGTGCAATTTTAATTGATTACAGTAACAATCAAATGATGTCAGTCCGATTCGCAGTACTCTAAAACACCAAAATAGTTTGAATTGTATATCTAACCTTTTAATGACTGAATGTACATTTGCAGTGTAAGAGTATACAAATGGACATTCCTGAAAGCCACTACAGGAGTCTGTTTAAGGACAACATAATACTGACTATCAAAGGATTTATTGTAGGTTTGAAAAAAAAGAAAAAAAGGAAAAGCGTTCACATCGTTCTATGGGTCGATCAGCAAATTCATTTTATAAGATATTTGTCAAAGGTGAAAGAGGCAGATTCCGTTACTTCCATGAATGCACCTTTCCAGTGTATCCATCCATCATATGACGTTATAATCAACTACGCGATGCGTATGATGACGTCATAATCAATGCCGTCATAAATGATGTTGATAAGTATGTGCGGAAGGCACAGTTGAAGACGGACTAAGCGTGTGTGTACAAATTGTATGTCTTTACTACTTAATAAACAGGCTGTTGAATAGCATATCTAAAACTGGAGTACTCCATTGATGTCAGTCAGACTCACAGAACACACAAAAGATATCAAACAGAAAGTTTGAAGTACGATATAACACTGACTAGCAAGGGATTTATTGTATTAAAAACCCAACGAAAAGCGTGCAAAACTATGACTTCTGTCAGCTCACATCACTCTGTGAGTCGATCAGCAATTTCAATTGTACAGTATATTTGGAGTGGGTGAAAGAGACAGATTCCGGTACCTCCATGAATTAGCCATATATGCCATTGATGTCAGATGTAATTACATTGCGGATGATTGCTCGCAAGGTCCGGTCAATGTGTACCGTGGATCAAGTGGTACGTCTTAAGAAAGGATATGTTTCTACAATCACCGTTCTCGAGTGCTGAATTCACGCGCGTTTTGCGGAATAATATAATTCGTCACCATTACTCATTTGCATCATCAGTGTTATCTTACCATGAAGTTACATTTGTGATGCAATCACTCAAGAAATAGAGTGCAAGGCCACCCAGTGCAAATGAGCGAATCCAGTAACTTAAGAAAAAATCATTTGCTTTGATGTAAATACAATTTGTAAAACTAGAGACCATTTACTGAAGTAATTGTAAATCTGCGATGACTGGGCATGAAGAAATAGTATAAGGCCTATTCTAAGACCATTGAACACGTCTGATGATGATCTAATACAAACCCTATGTGTAGTCACAGCTAAATGATCCATGCTGGAAATTCCCATAGGTTTATGCTAATAGGTCACCTTGACCATAAGGATAAAATAACACGTGTCTTTTAACATGATCTTTGAAGTTGTATGATGAAAGGCAGGTAACTTATGACAAACATGAAAACTGGAAAGCTTTACCCGTGAGTGACCTTGAACCCAAGAGAAATATTACAATTTTCATTTGAAATTTTTAGATCTCTCAATGTTCTAGAATCTGGCCAGGTTTGAAGAGAAGCAGAAGAAAACTGTAGGAGATAACACTATTCCAATATTGCTCCCATAGGTTTACTATGGGGATATGTGGCAACCAAAAGCTGATTCTCTCGAAAAATGTTGGTCAGATCAACTTTAAATTTGATACCAAGGCAAGTCACCAAATTTTAGATCGATAGGAGCAAAACTCATTTTGGCCGCCAATTTGGAAAAAAAATTTGAAAAGAAAAGATATTTTTTCACCGCGAGTTCATTTCTGCCCAAAAAATATTTTGGTCATTTTGACACCAAAAAGTACGCCTGGTCGACAAATTTTTCATCCCGAGTTCATTTCTGCAAAAGAACGAAAACTGGTATTTTTGCCCAGAATTTGTTTATGGGGGCCATTTTGAAAAGAAAGATCTTTTCAAAAATAACCATCAGTGGCAACATCCTACCCACGTATGGGAGTGATCCGATCAAAGCTGTAGGTGGTGTAGCACTTCAAACATTCAGTTGAAATCCCCATACATGTCCTATGGGACATTATTTCATGCATTCTGGGGTCAAAGGTCTGGCGGCTATTTTGAATAAAAAATATTGCTAAAAAGCAAATGCCCAGTGGTAATATCCTCAGCAAATATGGTAGTGATCCATTGAAAACTCAAGCTGTAGTAGCACTTCAAAGATCGATTTTGAAAATCCCCATACATTTCCTATGGGACTTGTTTACCCACTTAAAGGTGGGTAGCTCAGAAATTATTGGACTGATCTAAAATAAAAACAAAAGCATACGATTCCAGCCTGAGTATCAGAAGTTCACCAAATTTGGAGTTGATCGGATGAAAACTGTAGGAGGCGATAGGGTCCAAATTTTTGGACGAAGTATAAAGAAAGAAAGAAAGAAAGAAAGAAAGAAAGAAAGAAAGAAAGCAAGAAAGAAAGAAAGAAAGAAATAAAGAAAGAAAGAAAGAAAAAAAGAAGAAAAATCCTGAGTGATTTCAATAATCTGCGATTGACATCGCAGATTAATGATGTAAGAGAAAATGCGATTTAAACAGATTTGTTGTGAAAGGTTATATTTATGACAATTAATGAGCCAAGAATAGAGAGAATGCAAGGGCGATAATGCAATGCAGAGAATGAGATACCAGACTGCGCACGATGATGTATGGATGAGATCAGGGCGGAACTTAAGGCAGTGCTGCAAGCGCTTTTACAAAAAAATAGGGCACTCACATTTTTAGGGCCCCAATTACATGGAAATAAATATTTGGTGTTTTAAATTTTGGGGCTCTGCATAATTTCAAGCTACACATATAGATGCCACACCACCTATAGTCAAACTCATAAATCATACAACATGTTTCATAAAGAAAAACATTTTGAAGATTATATAAAAATGTACCCCCACCCAACTCCCAAGCGCGCCCACCCCCAAAGTCTTACCAATCGCCCCTGAATGAGAGAGGCAATCACAATCTGCATGGATGTGAGATAAGGAGAATATTAGTATGTGAATAAGACAAATAGGTTCATGAGAAAGACTGGTGTTGCTGAAGTCAACACGGGTATGATATATTTTATTATTAGCTGATCTGACCTAAAATGCAAACTCAATGGATCTATGCCATAATGAAAATCTATTCCATCCAGACATCATCTGCCATCTACGCCGTATTGTCAAGATTGGTCACTGGAAACTAGGCGATCTGGTCATCTTGAATTTGTCACTGTTTTTAGAAACTCATTTAAATAGCTGTGTATTTAAATTAAGTGTCACCATAACTCCCAGGTCTGTACAAATGGGGTAAGGCATAATTTCACAGGTGTGTTTGTCTTCACCGACTTTACACGTTACCCTGGCCATTGGGCCTGCTCATTCCAGTATCATCGTAATTCGCTCAGGGAGTATACAGTCCGGCTGGCTTAGACGGGCGCATAATAGCTTTGCACTCACATTACCCCCACTGCCATCATATTATCTATTTCCAGCTAGGGCGATTGGAGCAACGCCGAGTTGGAGCGTTTATCTTACGGATGCAACTAGGCTGTCCGCCTGGAAATGGAGGAATCGAGTTTTAGCTATGCCACGTCCATCTCTAGCTAAGCTCCACCATCATCAAGCTAAGCTCCACTAACACCATTTCCGTCTTGGAATCCATCGATCCCTGAACTGGCCGAGGTGTGGGTGGAGCATAGCTAGAGATGGGGCATAGATATAGCTGGAAAGGTCAATTATCAGACGTCTTAATTAAATGAGTCACATACTATTTGATGTCGCAAAGAAAGTGGCGTAGAGACGTCACGAGAATCGAAAGGCCAGTCACGGAAAGAGAACGAATTTTATAATTTGATGAATTTACAATTTGATAAACATTATGTTGATTATTTTGAAAATCAATTTGACTGTCAGAGCCAGTCTTTCCAGTGGTAAAGTTTCAAAAATATTCTTTTCTTAGCCTGCAAATGTACATTTCTCAAGATCATGGCAGAGTTCGGGTTTTCCCCAAATTTACCACCAAAGGTCATTTAAGTTAAGACACGAGAGGGGTTAACATAACTACATAAGAGATATACCCAGGGTTATGCACATGCTCATGTAAAGCCTACATTTAGCAGTATACAACATTCTATATGCGCGACGTGTGGTAAAAATCGTTCAATATCAGAAGTGATAGCGGTGTCTACTCTAAGACCACCAATCTCCTGCTAAATCCATCAGCTTGGAATATGCTTACACAAGGAATGAAGCACACAGTAATATACAACCCCTTCCACCCCCGTGATAAATTTCACATTTATTACCGAATATCATCTTAGGATTCCCTTGTAACACGGTCGTGTGTTTCCAAATTTCGAATTGTCAATAGCTGATGTGGTGAATCAAGAATAGTACTAGACTTACTTTCATCTGCCGATTGCCATAGCAACATAAAACGTGGATGAACATGTATGCATGGTCAATATGCAGAACAAACTGGTAATCCATTTCATCGCATCAATATTACCTTGGTTCATTTGCATCTAATGCGTATCTGCACAGTGGAGGCATACTTTTCTCTCTATGTGCGGTCATTTCCAGCCTCGCCCCATTTTTTTTGTGTGATGTCAGCTAACACGTACCGTATATGATGATGCCGTCATATGCTCACGTGTCAGCACGGATCCATTCAGTCATTGATGTTCCTTATGGTGGGTGGGTTGTCAAAGCAGAAGCCATCTTGTGAACAAACTCAATATATGCCACAGTTAATAGGGTGTACTTTTAAGCGACTGCGCATCTTTAGTGATACGACTTTGAAATGTCCACGTGGCATCAGTTGTAGACTGGAGATAACTAAATCTAAAAGTCCACTGCGGTGTCCATGCACACTGTGCCAAAGCAGATAGGGTTACACTATTATGCAATAGTAAACTATTCAAACAAGTTCACCGTTTTCATTGAATTTTTAAATAAAAATAATTGAATTCATTGATTTAGATGTTGAGTACGTCTTTAATATGTATTCTGCGTGCTACATCGGCAACGACCAAGCACGCGTGTAGCAAGAGATAGAAAGACGTGCTGACTGAGAAACGATCCTCCTTTTCCACATAACTAATTACTGATATTTTCCAGTCGATGTCAGAGAGGTGAGATAGCAATCAGAGAGATCAGTGCGTGTGACAAATCTGCACACTTTGATTGGCATAACATCGGCCTTAGTTTATAAGTAAATGAAGTCAATTTGCCATTCTACTTCCCTGAAAGCACATGTTACTTGGCCGGCCCTGGACCAATAGGACCAGGTATTATTCCAGTACCTGCCTAGTAACTCGCGCTATCAGTGAACCAAAACAATTACTTTCTCTCGCTGAGAAGTCGCATCTTAGGCCTTGTTCTCACTAGAGACTTAATCAGGAATAACGCCATATTGAAGTATGGCGTGATTCATAAGTAACTCTCTCGTGAGTACACGGCCGTAGTTAGATTGCGCTGTGTAGAACCTCAATAATGCCAGCATTGACCCGTGTGGATTTATGACATGCATTGTATTTAATACTTCTAAGAACCCCATACAGACCTCGTTGGTGTTTATCAAATTATTAATTCATATACAAAACTAATATTAATAATATGGGTGAAAGGTATTATTGCCTTTTAAGACTTAGGCTGTGTTCTCACTAGCGACCCAATCAGGAATAACACCATACTGAAGTATATAGGTCATGAATGCAGTTCATCAGGTCAACATCACATTTTGATTAACCTGATAAAGCACATTTATGCGCGAAAGCTCGTCAGAATAAATAAAGCTAGGCCGTGTTCTCACCAGAGACGAAGGCCGTATTCTGGCTAGAGACTTAACCGGCGTAGTGCCATACTGATTTATGGTGTTATTCCCGATTAACTTTCCAGTGACAGTACGGTCTTAACCAGGAATAACGCCATACTGAAGTGTGGCGATTCCTGATTAAGGATGTTCTTATTCCTGATTAAATGAATCCTGATTATTCCCGATTCCTGACTGATGGGAACACGGCCTAGCTTTATCTATTCTGAAGAGCTTTCGCACATAAATGTGCTTTATCAGGTTATTCAAAATATGATGTTGACCTGAGGAACTACATTTATGACCTATATGTGTTTAACACTTAGGCCTACTGCGTTTGATTCATGCTGGCAGTATTATTAAAACACGTTACAATAACTTATGGGAAGGCCTTACACTGGTAGATCAATTTCTGCAAAATATATTCACATTAGATATGATATTTTATATAATGCAAATATAACGAGTGTGATATATCAGTTAACTTTACCCTCATTAGAGAGATCAATTCTTAGCCATGCCCCGCCCATTTGAAAGTAAGCTCCGCCCAGTTTTAATCATGCTTGTATCCCTGATTATGCACAATTTCGATTTCAGTGTCACTATACAGGTAAGGTGTTGAATATGTTGGCAGCAACAGCTCAGCATCAAATTAGATTTAAAATATTTAACAAAATGTGTATTGTATTTTATATTTATCAAAGACATATAATGGGGAATCCAGTTTTAGTTATGTCCCGCCCATCTTTAGTTAAGCTCCACCCACACTTCGCCCGTCTAGTGATTGACCGATCCTTGAACTCCCTGACTATCAATTTTCAACAAACTAGAGGTCAGCTGTTGAGTATTTTGAAACTAATTTGACTGGGTGGCCAGTGAAATTAATTTCAAAATATGCAACAGCATGTTTATTAAATAGTAAAGACATACAATTCGTACAGCAACGATTTAGTTCATCGCCAATTATGTGTTCGTGACGTCGCGTTGTTGATTATGACGTCATATGATAGATGGATAAACTCGAAAGGTCCATTCCTAGACATTCGTGACAAACCTTTCGAGTTCTGTGATAGAACCGCGCCAATTCGATTGTGATGCCAGCTAACCAGAGACGGCATTGATGAATCCAGTTTCAGCCATTCCCCACCCATCTTTATGGCAGCAATATTTTCCAGTCAAATTAATTTCAAAATACTCGACATACTGGTTATTAAGTAATAAAGACATACATACACATGGCGGACTATAAGAGTTCCAGACGGACGTAAATATACCATCCATTGCACATTTTAATTGTGAGGTAAGCCTCATAGCAATAGATATTGCAGGGATCTCTCTATTTGGTGGATGACCGAAATAATTTCCTGGAACCTATTGGCAACCTGAAAGGTGCTCGCTAGATTGTTTCGAATTAAGTGTTTCTAACGAGGGTGGATTCTTATAATGGTGATGTTCTTCTTCCCAAAAATGCAAATCAACTACCATTCTCAATTGACACTGCTTGATTTGTTGGCGGAGTGCCTGGCTGGTAGCATGATTGTCTTGATTTTTCTCCAGTCGATTGCCTAGTCAATTACTGGGTCGATCGATCATTCATTTCAATGGATTTGATTGATTCCTTGCTTCTTCTAAGACTCTGGATAGCAACGGTCAATTTCTCTCACGCTATATATGTCTCCGTATAGGGCATAATCGAATAGATGCACTTGGCTTCACGAGAATAATTGACTTATTATATGTGTCTGGACTAGCCGGAAGCCTCAACATTGGCAAGTAAGATAGCAGTCTTCAGGAACTGACTGTTCCAAATTATCTGGATAAGCCATCGGGACACAGGAATCCGGAACCGTAATTAGGAATGTATTGTAGATGCGTGATAAACATTTGTTCAGTAGTTTAGACCAAGAAAATACACTTACACGGGCAAATATTCTTCAAGTTCGAAAAGACAAGGATTACAAACGTTGCAATCTCTGAGCCGAATACAATGGATTGATCCTATCTGTCAATCAAGTATATGACGCCTTAATCTACCAATTGCACATGGTAGCTGACTTACCAAAATGGCATAGCTCCAACAAAAAAAATAGAAAAGTCGATGACGAACGTGTCTTCGATGAATTTACAATTTAATAAACATTTTGTTGAATAGTTTGAAACCAGTTTTAAGTAGTTTTAAATTGTTCGAAGGCTTATCTGGAGATATATTTTGCATTTTGGATTCTGGTATTACAGTTTTCAAAGTGTCAGATGTATTCCATTATACGTAAACTGTTGGTTGAGCATTGTTAGAAATGGGCATATCTAGAAATAATCCCTCCTTTATTACATTAAAATATATATACAATGCATGGGGTGTGATGGCACTTAATACGTGGCCTGAATAATTAATTATCTTAATAGCAATTGTGGAATGTGCCACACGTGTCTGAGGTTTAAGGTTTTCAGCAAATTCAACATTTACCATTCTTTGTACCTGATACTAAAGGTTTCGTGATACCATAATGGTAACTGGACATGGGAACAGAAAGTTGTCTCTCAAGATAGTGCGAGCTTACCATGTTAACATTAATGCCATGGACTAGGGTTAGGGTTATCAGCAACCATGCCATTATTTGACTCTTTACATTTATTTGATGCATCCGCAGACGACATCTGACAAGAAAGAAGACTGGTATCCATTGAAGCGATTGCGGGTGGAGCCAGTTAATCTCTATGACGGCAGCACATTATGGCAAGTCGGTGCTCCAGAAGATGGCGCGTCCATTTACCACCGTTGTAATTGTTAATCATCCAGTTAGGTGCCAATAAATCATTGCATGTATCTGGAAGAGATAGGTTTAATGTTGGCCGTTGTTGCGCTCGTGGCATGTTCCTCTTCCTTTTGCAGACAAATAGCATAAGAACCAGCATACATTTCTGAAGACGCACGCTGTACCACGGGAAGAAGTCATGTAGGATACATTTTGAAGACTGACAGGTTTGCGTGGCAATCTATGAAGACAATAGATATGGATCATGAAGAACACCTTCCTTTGCGAGCGTAAATGATGCTTCTGTAGGGATGATTGTGGTGGCAGCCGTAAGCCCATCTAACTTAAATAAGCACAGTTGAGAAGCCTCATAAATAATTTCCTAAGCTAACTGATTTATATTAATGAATCTGCCAATCAAGTATCTAACATCATAATCTTGACTGGCAGATCGAATCACTCCATCGAGATGACATATCCACGGGAATGTGGACAATATGTATTGCCATGAATATGGGAACAACTGCACCCGCATTCTCATCATCAGCAATTAATCGTCTCCCGGGGGATGGCGGGGAGATCATGCATCGTCCGAATCAATGGGACTCATTCATAATGGTGTTAATCATTGGCATCGTTTACATTTTTTGCTATAGCGGAAGGTGAGAGGTACTGATGAAATTGATGTAAGCTATCTAAGATACAAAAAGTGGACAACGCTATCCAGTAACAAACGAAGTAACTGTAAAATTCGAGGAGCTTTTAACTTTTAACACTCTGAACCAGAAATGCTTGTACGTTAGTCTAGAAGTCCAAAAGCCCTGTGCTTCTTGGACCCTGATCCAAGCACCCGCGTGATACCGGTTGCGTATGTAACCATTTGAATACATATCTCATAAGAGGAAAGAGAATAACCAACCAGATCAGAGCTATTTTGGAAGGTTATTCAATAAGAGATGAATATCTATCTTTCACTCAATTATATGACGTCATACTCGTGCAGGTCAACTCTACAATGAATGTTCGTAATGAACGCTTAATAGTAATCAGTTGTACGAATTGTATGTCTTGTCTCTGTACTGTCTGGTAAATGGATTCCAGTTCATCCATCAGTCATCTGACGCCATAATCCACTACGTGTCGTGTATGGTGACGTCATAATCAATTACGTCATGAATGGCGTAGATACGTTAGTCACGCTGTACGAATTGTATGGCTTTACTATTTAATACACTTTCTGTTGAATATTTTGAAACCAAACTGACTGGGCGCTAATGCTGCCATATTCAGCAACAGCACACACTCAAATTAGTTTCAAATTATCCAACATCTTACCAGTATAGTTTCCTGGAAATTGAGATTCAAGAAGTTCAGGGTTAGATCGTTGCCAACACTGGGAAAGTGTGGGCGGAGATTAGCTAGACATGGGCGGGGAATGGCTAAACTTGGATTCATCTATTAATGTGCCCCATCAATGTTTTCGCGTTTGACGCAGATTCCTATGAGTAATTTAACGAAGGATTTACATTCCTACATCGACACCCTGTGTCCATCTATACATGTCAAATCTCTAGCCGATATAACATCCGGATGTTCATCTTTAAAATAATAGCACGTTACTGACGAATTCTATAATCCCCTGGAATGTCAATTAATGCTGAAAGAAATCTCTTCATTTTTCTTGTTCCAAATACGTCTCAAAATTAATCATCCAGCCTAAAGATGCCTAACACTTCAAGCAAGAAGTGTGCATCAAATTCAAGTGTACTCTCAATGGAAAACGATATAAACCTGTCGACATTACGCATTATCCTACACCATTTGCTCTAACGAATGTAACATTATGTAAAATTATAATTCTTGTGAAAATATATGGACTATAGCGACACGAAATTCAACAGAATTCATCGACAGTACAGAGGACTATATCTAAAACCGAACAGTAGTGTGTGCTCTATATGTTGACAGCTTATATTGTCATAGGCAAAGCTATGTGGACTAGAACATGTTTTGTCACGCCTCAGGCCAAATACTAAGCGAATCTCAGCCAGTGCTTGGTACGGGTTACATTCTTGTCATGAACAATGGTTTCGTTTCGCATAGTTCCAGTTAACAACTGATTCGTAATTTCCTTGATTTTAACGGTTTTCTCCTTATTTAAAAAGATATTATTTTCCTCTACAAAACCAGGCTTACACGTCATCTGTCACACACACTTTTAATCATTGCGTTAGCTGACGCATTTAGAGTGTTCCAAATGTCAAGCTTTGCATTATCAGTAAATTAGTAATTAATGATGAATTATCTAAAATTGATTAAAATATCATATTATACTGAGACAACCTATCAATAGGCTATTAATAATACCGATCTCTCATTCGCGCTGTTTGCCGGTGTTATGCCAAATACTTGGGACAAGTGGTATGGAACAAATCCGGAGAATAGCGACCACAAAAATCGATAATTGTTATTAGGCTGTACGTTTTCTAGGAGTTGTCTAACTCTTTTTTTCTAATATTGATTTCAAAATATTAAACAGCATGTTTATTAATTCCTAAAGACGTACAATTCGCATAACAGCGCTTAGTCTGTCATCAATTAAGCGTTCGTGACAAACTTATCTATGCCAATCTTGGTGTAATTGATCATGACGTCATGCTGCCTGCCGGAAAGTTGATTGTGACATCATATGAATGATCTAGTTTAACCCTTCACCGATGAATCCCTTATATCACATTTTCAGCCCCACAATACAGGAAAATTGTTGACTATGTTGACAATAATTTGACTGGAAGCTGTTGCTGCCTTAGCTTCCAGTCAAATTATTTTATTAACGTATTCAGTAGAATAAGTATTATATCACACGGAATAGACGTTATCAGTAATCTCTGTCGATGTTTCGTTCATGTCGAGGTAAGCTGTTCAGATTCTGTCCGCACTTTTGAGTCGATTTTATCACTTTGAACTATGAATTCCAAGAATACCAACTGCAATGTATCTGTGTAGGCAACCTGTTGAAATTTTAAAACTGATTTGACTGGGAGCTGGTGCTGCTTATGAGCGCAACAACTCATAGGCAAATTAGCTCCAAAGTATTCAACATAATTTCTGGTAAGCTATATATTCATAAAAGACGTGTAATTCACATGCTTCCTCTTAGAGCATTGCCAATTCCTTGTGGACAAAACTCATTTGATTCTGACGGCAGATATATTTGGATTATAATTTAAAATACGTGAGTGCCAGATCGGATCCGTCCATGGTACTAACCCTATCCTGGCTTATTAAATTCAACTTATTATGGCTTTCAGCATAATATTTATTTAGCAACATGACTGATGGTTAATGCTGCCCATAAGCAACAAGATCGTAGCCGCTACAACCACTACCATACCCATGTTATTCAGCAGCACCACCATTATCATCACCATTGGCAGTACTACCACCTTGCATCAACCAACATCGAATAACATCGAATAACAACATCAACATCCATAGCACAAAGGAGTGCAGCATCAATAAGAGTAGCAACATCTTGGAGACCATTCTCACATTCTCAACTCTTCCGGCTATCGCTATCATGTGAAGCTAAATCAAAAGTTGTATCGAATATAAATCGAGAGTTTGTCAACTACACTGCCCTACATTCAGGAAATGCAGTGTCCGGTTGGATTGATATCTGTGCAGACACTGCACTGCTCTGCCACTGACGCCATTTTACAGCAAATGTATCTGATTATATTGAGTGGCCAAGGGCACAGCCAAGTTAGTGGCATAGCATCTTCATAGATTAATAACATTGAACTAGTGCAATGCCGTATTTATGTAAATGATGTATTGTATGTGACCAAAATAGGGTCTTCATTGCCTGTGAGGAATGGCGGAACACTAACTGAGGGCGAAGAAGACAACCTTGGGGAAATTGGTTTGAGTGACATACTTAACATTACCATTATGATGTAGATACAGAACAGGAGATATCTAAGATTGTATAAGAATATGGCAGACAGACTAATGTACAAATCCCTCAGTGGTGCTATTGAAATATCATGTGTTTCTGGTGGCATCTCGCAAATCTATCGTGTACAAACTTTTGCGGTGCGAAGCGAACTGGGAAATCTGACCTAGGAAGTATTATTGATTGTGGTAAGCCACCACAGTGATGGATCTGACCAACACAGTGCCAATAACATTGCAAATGAGGAGAACATTCTGTGAACATTACAAATATCATACAATTCGTAATATCTCTTCAGCGTTGCAGAGAGGTGTCGACAATATTTGCAAAGTATTAATGTCGTGTCAATCTTTGTTGGAAAAAACTTGTAGTCGTAAATAATTTCCCCCAACAGATTAATCAACGTTTCACCAGACGGGGATACTATTATTATTAGACCATATTTCTATAGCGTTCTATTCCAACATCAAGTCGGTTCTAAAACGCTTTACAATTTTAAAATTACACACATGTAAACGGACGATCTGGATATATTGCTTGCTTGTTGGGGTTTTAAAATCTTGCTAACACTAAGGCAAGGTGTTGTTTTGCCACATCACTTATATATAATAGCCTATGATATGGAATGGACCTTTTTGGTTTTAGCTATGCCCCGCCAATCTCTAGCTAAGATCCACCCACACATCGCTCGTGTTGGGATTTATCTCTGAACACACTCAGCAACAATTTCCTAAATACAGCGCCCAGTCAAATTAGTTTCAAAATATTCAACTACATGTTTATTAAATAGCAAAGAATTACAAAGCCATACAATTCATACAACGTATCGGACCATTTGAGATTTGATGACGGTCTATACGGAACCCTTTGTGACGTAATGATTGTGATGTCATCATGCAAGCGCTGAGCTGATTATGACGTCATGTGAGGTCAGATGATGGATGGATACTCTGGAAAGGTGAATTGTATTGAAAGTACTTTGTCCAATATAGGGATACACTTCTAGCCATGCCCCGCCCATGTCTATCTAAGCTCAGTCAGATGTTGTACTTGTTGAACTCGATTTGAAACATTGACTCATTGAAAACAGAAATCACCGAATCTATTATTCTAGTCTATAATCCAATGTATTTTGGGATGGTGCTGCCTAGGTAGCAACAGCTTCCTGTCAGATTAGTTTCAAAATAAGAGACATAATGTTCATTAAATTGTAAATTTAGAATTAAAGACAGACAATTCGTACATTTTCATTTTATTTTCGGATTTATCGATTTTCTAGATGGAGCTACGTTATGAAGCTTGTGATGTCAGGCAAAACATAATGTATTTGATTATGACGTGACATGGCAAGGTAATGGTAATCCGAGGAAACCCAGTGTATCAATTATAAGACACGTATGCAAGAAGGTTTTTAATAATTCGAAACTAATTCGACTTGAACCTGTTGCTGCCATAGGCGGTACAAGCTCTCTGTCATATTATATGAATTTTAAGACACGTATACAGGACAGATGTTGAATAATTTTAGACAAATTCGACTGGAACCTGTTGCTGCCATAGGCGGTACAAGCTCTCTGTCATATTATATGAATTTTAAGACACGTATACAGGACAGATGTTGAGTAATTTTAGACTGATTCGACTGGAACCTGTTGCTGTCATAGGCAGAACCAGCTCCCTGACAAATTACTTTCAAAAGATTCAAGAAAACTTAACTCACATAATGAACAATTTGTTATTTGTTGTCTGTAAGGGTTAACGTGTTATTTTGTGAATTGACATGTATTCGACGTTCACAAAAATACGACATTCCGTGTCGCACGCGAATTACCGTATACCAGCAAAGTCGCTCTCAATGATATCCTGTTTTCCGAATGGATCTTCAGCGCGTAATGGCTGGGATGAATTTACCCTCAAACACTGCCTGGAGACAAGCTTTAAACCTGCTAGTATTGATTAGCGTCATATCAATGAAAATTTATTTTATATATATATATATCAAAACAATGCATATTTGTCAAATATCATATTACACAATGAACGCGGGTATAGAATTCTGAAAATATACATGATTATTGTTTCAGAATTTCGCATTGACAATAGCATTGATGATCTGTCAGGATGAATAGTGTTTTCCGCAGACGCTTGGTGGCACACCACCTGCTTATCTTATAAGATAGGAAAAGGGTGTGTGGAAATTAAAACATGGTCAAAGCAACGGATAACATAATAATATAGTTCATTTAATCAAGCTTATCTCTCTAGAGTACTGCCATACTTAAAACCATTTATCTGAAAAACAGCCATCTTTCTAGAACAAATGATCCTGGTGCTTTAAGACCGATGGTCACTGTGCCCCCACCCCCCACCCCCCTTTAAAAGACACTATAATTTGGCGCCACGTATGATTTGAGAAAGTAATTATAACACTACACGTCTTACCTTGAGACACGAGAGGTCAAACACAAAGCTCCTTGGGCCGTTTTATAAATAGTATGTTGAGTATTTTGAAAGTAAATTGACTGGGAGCTGGTGCTGCCATAGCTGTGGTTACCTATGGCAGCAACAGGTTCCTATGAAATCAATTTCCAGTTACTCAACAACTTATCAGTATGATTGTTTTAATGTTGAGAATCTGAGAAGCCATGGTTCAAAGGGTTAAGAAACAACGACCATTTCTCCACAATGTATTTATCCAACAGTTAATTAATTATAGTATGCTGCGACCATTCAATCTAAATTACCCAGGTGATGTTCTAAATGCAGATACATTTACACAGTTGCAAAAAAATTATACGCGCTCAAACACATCCCAAGTCTCAGTACATTGAAATCAAGATTACGGTGTTTACCTAACAACTATGTACACCGGTTTCACGTTAAAGCTACTAAGCAACCATCCCTACCGAGATCAACGCCTCCATCAAATAGGTTGCGCTGATATGTAATGAGACGAGAAACTTCTTAAATCGATGGATTCATCTCTACCATGAAGTGTCTGTTTCTAGAGAGGCTCCATCAACTGTCCACACATGTCGGAATTGATTTGAAACTTTGAAAACTGATGTCCTATACTCTAAATACCAATATAACTATACAGTCAAGCTGTTAACGAGTTTGAAGTAATTTAACTCGGGACTAATGCTGTCTTTGGCAGCAGCCACTCCCGGCTAAATTAGTTTCAATATATATTCAACATGATGTTTATTAAATTGTAAATTCATCAAAGAAACACAATTCGTACATCTAAGTGAAAGACTTTGAGTTTCGTCACGACGCTGTTCCATTTTGATTATAACATCGGCTAACAAGTGAGACACCATATGACATCATAATCAACTACGCGGCGTCTATGATGACGTCATAATCATAATGTCATAAATTAATCGATATAGTCCGTCTGTAACGCTTAATAGTCCGACATGTTATACGAATAGTGTCTTTGCTATTTAATACTGTCGAATATTTTGAAACTATTAGTTTCAAAACGTCCAACTGCTTACATACAGCTTGCATGTATGGTTTTCTAGTTATTGTTAGTCCGTGAGTTCAAAGATCGATTGATCCCAGCACGGAGGTAGTGCGGGTTGAGCATAGATTAAGGTGGCCGGGGCATAGTCAAACATCGGAAGAGCCATTGATTAAGACGTCAGATATTTGTGTGGCAGATTCCTCCATTTTGAAAATTTTGAAACCTATGAATGAAACACGTTAATTTTGTTCCAACGATTAATGCACTAATGGTTGTTCAATGTGCATATCTAAATACTAGTAAACCATAAACAGAGTTCCTAGTACATATCTTAAATGTCACACATAAAATTGTTTGCTTTTGTTGTGTCCCGCCCTCTCTAGATAAGCTCCGCTCACACCAAGCATGTGTTGGGATCGATAGATCTCTGACATTCCTAACTATAAATTTTCCAGAAAAATATGTAGGTAAGCTGTTGAATATTTTGAAACCAATTCAACTGCTTGCTGTTGCTACCTATGGCAGCAACAACACCGAGTCAAATTAGTTTCAAAATATTCAACACCATGTTTAATAATAGCAAAGACATACAATTCGTACTGGTAAGCGATAAAGACGGACTATATTGAATCATTCATGGAGTCATAATTATGACGTAAGTCTACACGTCACGTAGTTGATTATGACGTCATGTGATGGATGGATAAGCTGGAAAGGTGAATTATTGCATGTGATCCATGTTACGTCAACAGAAAAGTGTAATTCGTGTTTCATTTATGTTCCATTACAGCATGCCACGTCCCTGTATAAACCCTTTAGTCCTTGAAATTCCAGTGCATCAAAGTTCAACACAAAACTATACAGAAAGGTTGTGGGATACTTTGAACCCAATTCTACTCGAGCAGGTTTTTGCCACATGCAGCAATAGCTCCCAGTCAAATTAATTTTAAAATATTCAAACATCATAGGTAATAGTTAATGAACTTTTCCACTTTTAGCTCTGTCCCGATCATCTCAATCTAAGCTCCACCCACACCATGTCCGTATTGGGATCGGTCGATCTCTGAACTACCTGACTATAAATTTTCAGAAAACTATACATGTAAGTTGTTGGATATTTTGAAATTAGTTTGACTGGGTGCTGTTGCTGCCTATGGCAGCGATAGCGCCCAGTCAAATTAGTCTCAAAATATTCAACAGCATGATTATTAATTAAATAGCAAAAAACATACAATTGGTACAACGTGTCGGACTATTAAGAGTTAAAAATGGGCTTAGTTGATCATGCATAACGTCATGATTATGACGTCAGCATACACGTTGGGTAATTGTTTATGACGTCATATGATTTGAGTGAGGAATGGGAATCATGAATTGCGAATTCAGATGTGGTTAGTTTTGAATATACAACTGTGTGGAATGCGTGCCAATATGGCCGCAAAACTGCCATCTATGAGTATCATGCCCTCTGTACGGTTGTTATTTACACAGCATGTAATGATTGGGTATGTGTTTATCCCCAAGCAATGAGCCAAGAGAAGGTCTTTCGAAATCTCTTTGTACGGAACAGCGCCATATCACGGACAACTCAGACACAAAATAATATACTACGTGGCAAATATCACGCTACAGAACACCGGTCTAGCATTGTATAAATAACACAATCTTCTTATCGGGATTTTGACCGTATAATAGCATTTGTGATCTGTTAAGATGGATAGATCTTTCTTCAGACGATTAGCATAAAATGTCATGTTTGTCTCATAGTGTGAAAGGCGTGGATTAAAATTGGCACATGGCCACACTAGCGAGGAAAGTATTACTCTATGTTATTGAATCAATATTATCTCTAGCTAGTAGTGTAATAATAAGGAGTATGTAGCATTATGCACATTACACAATGATCCTGCATGGTTAACCCCAAACCCCGTCTATAGCAGACACCTGATTCCGAGGCCGAAACTTCAATGTTGTAAAAGAATTAAAGCCGCTTAACCATATTCACAATGTTCCGACATCAAACTTTCAAAAATTGAATTCAAAGATGAAGATGTCGCCAATCGCAGTTCTACTTATGCTGTAAACTGCCGGGATACTAAGTAAACAAACAGATTTTTAAGATACATATGATATTCACACCAAAATGCTTGGAAATATAATTGTTAAAATCGTATACATTTATATGATTAAAGTGTGCACCTAGATGTAATGAAACGAAGTAAATCTAAAACATGGTGACTTCATACCAAACAAATTAATATATTTCATTAACATGTGAAAATGAATTAGAGACACGCGTAAACATACTATCCTCCCCACATATAAAGTTACTGTTATTTAGCTACTTAACGGCGGTGACAGTTTATCCATCCATCATGTGGCGGCATAATCAACTACACGATGTGTAGGATGACGTTACAATCAATGTTATTAAGAATTCCATAGCTAAGTACTTGACGAACGCATAATTGATGACGGGCTAAGAAATGTTGTACGAATTATATGTCTTCACAATTTAATAAAGATGCTGTTGAATATTTCGAAACTAATTTGACTGGACACCGTTGCAACAACACCCAGTAAAATTAGTTTCAAACTATTTAACAGATTACCTGTGTAATTTTCTGGAAATTGATATACAGCCAGTTCAGCGAGCGATCGATCCCATCACGATCGAGGTGTGGGTAGAGCTTAGCTAAAGATGAGTGTGTCATATATAAAACCGGAAAGATCCAGTACTAGTAAAGTACACATATCACACAGTCCTCGTTAAAGCGATGCTAATCTCATCTCAAATGTTGTATTGCACTGATAGAATATGGTTTATAGATTCCATATCATTTATATCCTGCCACATTCCCTGATCTGTATCGCAATTATCTGTTTTGTAATATAGGGTAAATGTTGAACAGTGATGGACACCATTTTGTCTCCTCAAGCTATTGTGTGTAAGCTCCAATGCATCGCATTCTTTATTATGTAATGCTCATCCCATTGAATATTCTATGGCAGCAACAACTTCCAATCAAATTGGTTTCAAAATAGTCAACAGCTTACCTGTAGGGTTGCTTTTATACCACATTGTCAAACTATAGCTGGCGCCTCTATGACTGAGCGTATATACCGAGGCAGACACACTAGGGTTTTTTCTGATTGGTTGAAAAGTAAATCATGACAGCCATCATAGGGTGTAGAAATGTACCAACATTTAACTACTCAATCCTGAATATCATTCCTTAGCGGCATAATAAAAAGCTTCAGATTACCCGGATAGTTTATGACCGGCATGTTAAATCACCCGAATAGCTATCAAGAGATGGGATTAGTTATCCTTTAACATTTGTGAGTCGATGTAAGATAGCAATCTAATAGAAGATCTGTGAATACGGCGCATGTCTACACTTTGATCGCCATGACGGGGACATGGTGTTTTAACTAAATCAAGCCAATTTCACATTCTAGATCAGAAACTAAAGCAGTGTCTTACGGAATAGAGCCCTCTTAGTCGTTTGTATAATTCAGAACAACCGCTGATAGAAAATACAATTTAATAATGTCAAGTAGCTAATTGGTGGATTGCTCACATTTAGCAACATACCAAATGAACAGGAGTTGTGTTGGTTTTAGTACAGCGTCATAGAAACATAGTTGCACTATGTGTATGTTCAAAATACCTTTTGTCTTATTTTGTCAAAGAGCAGGATAATAAACTCATATAATGTGCTAGTTGCAAATGATAACTGCAGGACACGGTGAAATGCCACAGTTACGTTCTTCATTTCTAAATTAATCTGCCGCTTTCGGGATCATCTAATCCAATTGCCTCCAACCTGCCAACTCCCACCACCCACCACACACCCCACCTAATGTTCCAATGTTCCCGTAATGAAAAGCAGCATATTCGCTGGCCAAATTCAGACTGAAATATGTTAATCAGAGTGTGCTTTAGAAGAGACAGAGCATTCCGCTTGATGATTCCCACTATGACCTGAAACATTATCACTATTTAGCTGTGTGAATGATAGGATAGCGAGCTAATGACAGAGACGGCACCCAGAACATGTCTGCTTTCAAAGAGTGTTTACTGGCATCAATCAATCGATGTCAGAAACGTGCGATAGCAATCTATCGAGAGATCGTTTCAATATCAAGTCGCCTTGCGTTGACATTGCTCACGGGAAACCACTTAGCAGATCATACACAAATGGAATAATAATTGTGGCTTCATATGATCTGTAACGGGGCATGATTCTATGTAAACCACAATTAAACCATTCAATAAAGCCAAGGGTACCAACTAACCCAAGGAACAGGTCACTAATTACAGGTCGTTGCTTGATACATTTCAATTGCCATGTTACGTAAACTGAGATTAAACCGCTGGAAATGCTTACGATAGATGAACTTACCACCTTCACTGCGACCGCCGCCCCCGCCGGCTTTGCTGTCGCCGCCAGGTATGCCGTGGCCACCAGCACCGCCGCCGCGGCCGCCGCCCCAGCCACCATCATCACCATCATCAACAACAACAATTTTCACATTGAAAAACCTGATAGAGATCCAATAATTTAGAAAAAGATGCTTTGATTGGAAAATGTTGTTGCGCATAGAAGTGCAAACTACGAGCTGATTTGCTATCACAGGCTTTCTGTTATGATCGGTTTGATTTTGTGATACCGACATTCCAAGCTTTCACAGGTCAACGTGCTAAAGAGAAAACGCGTGATTCGTCAGTGAGTGTCCATTTGCGGGCCACGAGAAAGTTTTGGGGTTTTTTAAATGTACCACTGGAATGGTTGGCTCGTTAAGGAAGTAGCCATTCGAATTCTAAATTTCCAAAACTAGTTTTCTCTTGGCCAGCAAATGGACTTTTCTCATGGCGCTTGTAAAGCCATTTTGTGTGGCTTGACCATTAAAGGGTTAACAAAGCTACAGGGAAAAAGCGTGATACACATTCTGAAAAATGTCTAGAGGGACAGAATGCTGAAAATAATGCCTTAAGATTCCAGCATTATTTTGTCTAGATATGGAAAAATTAAGTTAGGATGCTTTGTAAAACAAAATACTAAATTGGTACGGGCTTAAAACAATATTTTCAGAAATAGATGTGGGCCAAAGTCCATTTAACCGGAATCTAAGACTGTGACGCTCCCCTTTCCAAAATAGCAGAGAACCTGGGTAAGTGCCAATCCTCTCTCGCATATCCCGGCAGTGCTATCACAAGAACAATGTAACTTAATTAGAATATGCAGACACATCTATCACCAATGCTCATCAAGAGTCAATTCGCTGTCAAAGACGCTTGATTAATATTGTACAATTGTTCAGCACAATTATATCCGGATGGATCTATTTCTAGTAAAATTCGGCCAATCTTTAAATAAGAGTCGCCAACATTATCCGCGCACTTGGATCAATTCTAACACTCAAACCTGATTTCGCAGTTCTTTTCAGACATCAGTATATACATGGCATACTGTGTTATTGTACTGTATTGAACGTAACTATTCCAATAGATGGATACATTGCTAGTTGTACATGTCACGTGTCTACCTAAGCTCCGCCCACTATTTTACATGTGATGGAATGGATTTGAAAGCTGAATTCCTAGAATCTACAATTTATACCATCTTGTGTCAACAGCACCTCATAGCATTCACAACTCGTATCAATGGACCTTTCCAGTTTATCCATCAATCGTATGAGGTCATTCTTAATTACGTGATGTGTGGGATGACGTCATAATCAATTACATCATGAATGACGTAGATAACTTCGTCACCAACATGTAATTGATGACGGACTAAGCGTTGTTGTACGAATTGTATATCGTTACTATTTCATAAACCTGTTGAATATTTTGAAACTAATATGACGGGGCGCTGTTGATGCCATAACTAGCAACAGCACCCAGTCAAATATGTTTCATAAATATTCAACAGCTTACCTATAGTTTCTGGAAATTGAGATACACAGAATGCAGGGATTGATTGATTCCAAGATGGCGAAGAATTGGTGGAGCTTAGCTATAGATGGGTGGGGCATAGCTAAACCTAGATTCCTTCATTACCCATTAATATGGTATATGTCGTGTGACCATAGTACATACTGTGGCAGAGTTCGAATATGTTATCGAGGTATTTCCATTAAGGGTGGCGTGTTGTCGGCTTACCTGTCTATGCATGTGCGCACTTTTACTCTAGCTCGAAGCAGAGGTAATCGAGTACAATCTGTACCGCATTATACCGTTATCTGATTATATTCTCGGGCGTTCCAATATGCAATCGGGGTAAGTGGGGTACCTCGATAATATATCCAAAGATTGGTCATTACAGGGTTAACGTAACTATACAGCTAAGCTGTTGAATATTTTTGAAACTCATTTGACCGATAGCCATAGTCAAATTAGTTACAAAACAGTCAACATCATGTTTGTTATATTTCACCACGACCAACGAGGCATACAACGGATTTTCGACTTTAGACACAGACGTACATCCTGTTGATCATGGCGTCAGTCAACATGTAACCTATTTGATCATGACGTCCGTCAACATGTAACCTATTTGACTATGATACCCGTCAACATGTAATCTATTTGATTATGACGTCCGTCAACGTGTAACCTATTTGATTATGAGGTCAGTTACTCGAGTGTCAGACTGGATCCCCAAATTAGTCTCTGAATGGCAGACAAATTGCCATGTGTCCCGCGATCCCTGAGCTCTTATGTTCTCGACATCTATATGTAGTCTGCAGAGGCGTAACTCTGGTAATTTCGAAGATAATGTCTCAGGTTTGGTAAATTGTAAAACCTGAACAAACGATCTCAGCATACACATTCACGTATTCAGACAAGATGTATAGATTTGAGACGTGCGTGTCGGCCAAATAAGATAGCACATAGACGAGTATGCAATCTGATGACCCGCCAATCATAGTGAACAAAATATGGCATGTGTGTGCACGTGCGTGCGTGCGTGTGTATGTGTGTGCGAGCGTGTGTGCGTGTGCGTGTACGTGTGCGCGTGTGTGGGTGCGCGCGGGTGCGTGGGCGAGTGCGTGCTCTCGCGCATGTGTGTCTATGTGAGAGGAATGGACGCGTGCACAGATTGAGGCACACTAACGCACTATATCAGAGAAAAATATAATATATCCGTAGACTTTTAAAAGATTAATTACATTTATATATGCCAAGCCGTCATGGACTGCCACATTTGTTCAGTTCCAAGGGCAATGGAAGATGGCGACTAGTTTCGAAATACATACATTTCAATGAGCAAAAAGCATATAAAATGATAACATTTCAAGCACACCCCTAGAAATGTTGTGGTTCTGGCAAAAGTATGGTATCTGCACATCGTGGCACCAGAGAAATTCTGTTTTCCAGAATAATCTATAACGCATAATACATAATTCCATTCCCGGACAATAGATACCTATCCTTAAGCCCCAATATGTTGTCACTGGTTACTAACCTGATGCTTCCGTACGATGCGCCGTTGCTTTGCCCTTTAGACACGAAAGGCCAATTACGATTAATCGTTTACGATGCCAGAACTAGTACATCGACTATTTTAAACAAATTTGACTGGGGCCTGTTGCTGCTAACGACACATACTTACAGGCTCCTGTTAAATGACCTTCAAAATTATCATCAGCTTGACTGCATTGTTGCCCTTAAGGCTGGCAATCTGCGAATACAGCGGTTAAACGATTAACGACATATCAGGAATTTTTTGTTCAAGCTGTCTTTACGTCACCTTGGCTAGATTAGAATACCGAATTCCTTTCTATGCGATACATGGTGTTGATTTTCACCTCAACGCCTCTGTAAGCTGTTGCTGTTTAAAACAGGAACAGTTTTGAACAGCGCCTTTTTGAAACCGGCATGCAGCATTTCTTTATAATCTAGTCTATGTCCTCGTTCTCGCTGATATCTGTACAAACACACATCTGGATGTCATAAACACAGAATGTACCTCTATAATTGGTACAATGGAGTTGTTCACAACAATCATTTTCCCATGGGAGACAGGAACGCATCAGTCCGACACAGATCTGAGAAAGACGAAATCAGGTCTCATTAATTAAGCGTGTATATCAAACATGCATCGATAGTTCCTAAATGCTGTGCATTGATTGCCATTTATTACTTGGACAGCCTGATGGACAGCGTGAAATCAAATTGTGTTCAAAGTATGCAGATACGCACCTATTATAATGTCATCTTTACTTTGTTAATCAATTGTCACATAAAATGTATCAACCACTATATCACGGGATGGCCACATTTCTAAGATCAATGTAGCGGTCAATTTCTAGTAATACCTACCCATGTTTACTTAGACTCTGCCCACTTTGTACGTATATTTGAATGGATTGTCACCCTTTTAAACCTGGATTTCTAGAATCCCCTTTCCCCAGGTAAGCTGTTTTGCATTTTGAAATTAGTTTGGCTGGAAGCTATTTGCTACCTAGGGCAGAAACAGCTCCCAGTCGAATTAGTTTTAAAATATCTAACAGAGGGTTTAATAAACTGTAAATTTACCAGAAGGATGTATAATTCAGACACTTCCCTGATGGACCATTGCTGCATTCGAGATGGACCTACGCCATTTTGGTTATTACGGCAGCCAACGAGCGGCTTATTTGATCATGTCATACGGTACTTTAGTGGCAGATTGAACCCCTCTATTCTATTTACCTAAGATAATTGGCAGTCATGCTGTTGCTGCTTATGATCGTGTAGATGCAAACATGCCTTCCAACGTGTACATCATGATTTCGTCTACATACTCAATGGCGATTTATCGTGTGACGTTTGTGTGACAGACGGCACCGACAAATCACATGTGCTATTTATCTACACGTAAATTGCTTATCAGCGTCACTGTCCACACATCGAAGGACACTAGTCTGCGCGTGCTTAGAGATCAAGGACTAATTATGTCATGGAGATATTTAGGTCTTTAAATTACGATTTACGATTATGTCGGAAAGTGTTTCCACATTTTCGCTAAGTGCAGATAGCTGTAGCCTTGTCCTGGTCTAGATTTCGGTGTTTCATTTGGAGACCATTAGTGGCAGATCAAGAACTCTCCCACAGATCATAAGTGGTAGTTGAATGGATAGAGAGAAATGCGTATTTTGCATTAAATGTTATTGAACATATGCAGTTGTCAGTAATAAGTACATAACATGTGTACTTATAGCCAATAACAGAGTGATTTACAAGCAAGGCATTGGAACATGACCAGGAGCATAAACATCCCTGATTGCCGTCTCTCTTAGACAATGGTGCGAACGCGCGGATCAACAGAGGTTATTTGTGTTATTGGAACCCAGCCTGAGTGAAGCAATGGAGCTGAATAGCATATGTGATTGGGAAATTGTATCTGGAGCTTGAATGGGCGCATGCGCTTTTTCTGTGATTGATTGTCTGTATATGTTTGCCTAATTACATTACAGTATGTCTGAATGTATATTTTTCTGATTGTCTGACGTTGCTTTAGAATTGACACGATCATATGATTGCATTTTCCGTGAATTGCTTCACATTATTTGAAGAGGCACATGAATAATGTATTTGTCTCTACACAACAAATATGAGACTGGAATATATCTGTGCGTCATTTATGGGGAGTTAGGGAAATGACAATGCTATACAGGAGGTAATGCTGATAATCGCATGCGTGGCATATTGTTTTATTTGACCATTCATCTGTGTCATCGTAAGAGGCATGATACTTCAAGACTAAATGCGCAACAGATTAATTAGCTTTCATCTTTATTCATAGCAGACAGATATATTATTTGAAACTTAAGATACCCACACGGTGCTATGGATAACTCATTATTTTTCTGTTAGGCTTTCATGTTTACTTTTGTTGGCATTACTGCCA
Source organism: Chaetoderma sp. LZ-2023a (assembly GCA_034401795.1). Taxonomy (NCBI): domain Eukaryota; kingdom Metazoa; phylum Mollusca; class Caudofoveata; order Chaetodermatida; family Chaetodermatidae; genus Chaetoderma; species Chaetoderma sp. LZ-2023a. The sequence continues at coordinate 120,482,874 of CM067374.1, read as the reverse complement.
ATAAATAGTATTGTTATGATATGGCATGTGTTGCTTGGAATTTAGTCGATTGCTGATTATTTATTCCTACATGTTGAACTACAACACACGTTGATGAAAACAAGTAATAATAACACGAGGTCATGTAATATTCATAATTATGGTGTGAATTCAACACAGAACTATACCGTTAAAGACATAATTTTATAAACTTTGAGAGATCCATTTCTAGCTTTCTCCATTCATTTCTAGCTATGCCCACCCATTTCTAGCTATGCCCACTCATTTCTAGCTATACACACAACTTTCTAGCTATGCCCACCCATTTCTAGCTACGCCCACCAATTTCTAGCTAAGCTCAGCTTAGTTGTATGTGTACTGGAATCAGCCAGAAACTTTGAAACCTGAATTCTCAGATTCTAAAATGTATGATCAATATACGTGGAAACCTTTTGGAGCATGGAGTGAAATTGGGTTCAAAATATTCCATCAACTTCAATGTCAGGTATTGTAAATTGTAAATTCAGCAAAGCCTACGTACACAGGGGACAGACTTATCGAATTACGTTACATATTTGGTATGCTTGTGTTGAATGAATGAATGATGAATGATAGTGCATTTATATTGCGCTGAACTCCATGCGATTGCATGCTCTAAGCGCTGTATATCTCATCCCCTGTTCATTTGACAGCTAATTAAGTGACATAATTGATTATGACGTCAGATACTTGAATGACAGATCACATCACACTATTATGAGGAGGAGAATCTAGATGACCATGCTGAGGTCTGCTCACGATTCATGATCAGCTAAATACATGTATCATTCAATTCTTGCAGGTTAAATTTTATTATCCAATAATCTGATATAGAATAACACAATATCATTACTCATAACCATAAATAGTATCTTTATTTGGACGAGATGTTCTAGAATGCGGACCCACATTTACTCAATATGCTTCTTAATATTGAATGCAATTACGCTGACAACTTATATACAAAAGGTTTCCAATTACCACAACTGGCAAAGTAGACGCGTGTATTCAAATATAAATTGCTATTAGATATCCCAAACACCAGACATACAATAGCACACCTTGAAGACATCACAAACTCAGGACATAGATTAGGACGTCTTGGAGACACCACAAACACAAGACATCCAATAGCAGATCTTGAAGACATCACAAACGCAATACATACAATAGCACACATCATGTAGTAATCACAAACACAAGACATACAATAGCACATCTTGGAGACATCACAAACACAAGACATGCAATAGCACACCTTGGAGACATCACACACTCAAGACATACAATAGCACATCTTGGAGACATCATAAACACAAGACATGCAATAGCACGTCGTGGAGACATCACAAACACAAGACATACAATAGCACATCTTGGAGACATAACACCCACGCGCACGCGCGCACGCACGCACGCACGCACGCACGCACGCACGCACGCACGCACATGCACACAAGACATGCATTAGCACATCTTGGACGCATCACAAACACAAGACATACAATAGCACATCTTGGAGGCATCACAAACACAAGACATACACTAGCACATCTTGGAGACATCACAAACCCAAGACATACATTACCACGTCTTGGAGACATCACAAACACAAGGCAATCCATAGACTATCTTGGAGACATCACATGCACAAGACATA
>CM067374.1:120307619-120480696 GCA_034401795.1 Chaetoderma sp. LZ-2023a | reverse complement strand
AACCTAGAACAGCATGTTACTTGCCCAACCCATACAAAGGGTCACTTACTGGATTTAATCATAACTCGAACAACCGAATCAGTGATTAGAAACGTGAATGTAGATCTTGGTGCTATTACATCTGATCACGCTGCCATTACCTTTGATATATCGCTTCTGAAACCAGCACTACCGAGAAAGGAATTAACGTATCGAAATCTTCATTCGCTCCCTACACAATCGTTTAAGTCCGACATTCAGTCCTCTGAGGTGTGCATGAATCTGATGACGTGTCACGGATTGTTGAGCAGTACAATAACGCTATGCGATCTATCCTCGATAAACATGCCCCGATGAAGCGAAAGGTAATCATTGTCCGAGAGAAATCACCATGGTACAACTGTGAAATAAAAGTAGCAAAACAGCTCTGTCGTAAACATGAGCGTGTCGCCCGTAAATCCAAACTTCAGGTCCATCGCCAAGTATATGCACGTCAAGTTCGTCTCGTAAGTGATATGATACTATCAGCAAAACGATCGTATTACTCCACGTTAGTATCTGAACATGCATCCAACCAGGGAAAGCTGTTCAGCATCTTCAGCGACCTACTTCACAAGGACAAAAGTAAGAGCAATCTCCCACAATACACTGACCCAACTGAGCTAGCAAACACGTTTGCGAACTTCTTTTCGGAGAAAATTGGTTTAATTCGTGACTGCATTTTAAATCACCAAAACTACTCACCGCTAATTAGTTGTCGCACCGCTCTTAACTTAAAATGTACCATGACAGAATTTAAACCGGCTTGCTCTGAAGAAGTATCGACAATAATTCGCAAATCGTCTCGAGCATCCTGTTCACTAGATCCGATACCAACAAATATTGTTAAGGGTTGTGTTGATGAATTATTGCCTACGATACTCAAAATCATTAATTTGTCCTTAACAAGTGGCAATGGCCCTGACCTGTTCAAAACTGCAAACGTGATTCCGTTACTAAAAAAGACATCACTAGACCAAAATGTGCTTGGAATCTACAGACGTGTTTCAAATTTACCTTTCCTGTCAAAAGTATTAGAACGAGTTGTCGCCAAGCAGCTCAATGATCACTTAGTAAGAAATAATCTTCTGGAACCTTTTCAAAGCGCATACCGCGAACTTCACAGCACTGAGACAGCCCTACTGCGCGTACAAAATGATGTCTTATGTTCCATGGATGAACGCAAATGTGTTTTACTAGTTCTCCTGGATTTGTCTGCCACATTTGACACTATAGACCACGATGTCATGTTATCTAGATTAGCAGAACTGGGCATTTTAGACACTTCTCTTGCTTGGTTTTCATCATATCTCAGAAAACGCCATCAAATGATCATTGTGAATAACATCAAATCAGAGGAACATGAATTAACATCAGGTGTGCCACAGGGGTCGGTCCTGGGACCGATCCTTTTTACAATCTATACAGCACCCCTTGGAGTGATATTGCAGTCTCATGGCATAAGTTACCATTTCTACGCTGACGATACACAATTCTATGCAAATGACCAGGTGAATGCTCGTGAGCGTGTTGAATACTGTGTTCGTGACATTAAACTATGGATGTTAAGCAACTTATTGCGGTTGAATGATAAGAAAACTGAAATTCTGTTAATAACTCACCGCACCTAAGACATAAGGTTGACATCACCAGTTTGCACATTGGGGAGGCTGACGTATCTTTCAGTGCAAGTGCCCGTAACATAGGCGTAACATTTGACAATTCCCTATCGATGGAAGCTCATGTTACCACTGTCTGCCGTTCCATATTCATGAGCATTCGGAACATTAGCAAAATTTGCAGCTTCCTGGATGAAAACGCGGTCAAAACTCTCGTACATGCTACCATCACGTCACGCCTGGACTACTGTAACTCCCTGTTAATAGGCATACCATCTAGCCAATTAGATCGTTTACAGAGAGTGCAGAATATAGCAGCTAGACTGATTACACAGACCAAAAGATTCGATCATATCACACCTGTCCTATTGGGGCTGCACTGGTTGCCTATAAGACAACGTATATGGTACAAGGTGGCTTTGTTGGTGTTCAAGTGCCTAAATGATCTGGCCCCACCGTACTTAAAATCCTTAATCCAGCAAAGAGCAGCACCAAGGTCTCTTAGGTCTAGCACACAATTACTATGTACCATACCAAAATCAAACTTAACTACTGGTGATCGTGCATTTTCTCGAGCCGGTCCGCGATTCTGGAATTCTCTTCCACCTGAAATTAGAAACTGCTCTAAAATTGACTCATTTAAATCACTACTAAAAACATATCTTTTCCAAAGAGCATTCTAAATTTTGTAAAGCGCTTTTGAGCAATTCAGTTTGGAATTGGCGCTATATAAATCCGACATACATACATACATACATACATACATACATAAAGCCGGAAACATCCATTGGTAGACACCTAGGCAATCTCCTTCACTCCTCGTCGCCTCTCTCCACCCATGAGTATAAATTAGTACCAGTGTAAACGTGGGGAAGTTACCAATAATAGACTGCACTATACACTAGCCTAGATATGGCGCGAATGGGACCTTGAATCAGGGACTCGATAGATGTCAATCAAACCAATAACTTCTTAGAACCTATACAAAGTTCCGCGGTCGCATATTTGTGGATTGTGTGAAGAGACACTAGCGTTAATACCGTGTTGATCCTGATAGCTATTCCGATCAGATGGGCCACTGGTTTCCGCATCTGCATTTTGCGGTTTCCTTAAAGTGACACTCAGATGAACAGGAAACGTGTAACATCTTGGACATCCCTATGCCACCCAGCCACCCTCCAACCCACCCACCCCATACTAACTTAGCTATGCTAACCAAACTACCATCTAAACTATTCTATTCTTCTATCTACTAATAAATAACACAAAAATTGTCAAAATTCCAATAATTGGCAACGGAAATGTCAATAGAATAGATGGTTAGATCTATGACTGAGTAAGCTTTAGAGTCAAGGGCACTGTACCGTGGATGTACTGAGTGGCCCATTTTTGCGAGGGCCCATAGATCGAAAGCCCTGTATCGTTAGGTTGGTAAAACATACACATAGCGGCTGCAAAATGTGGTGAATCGACGATCACTAATTTAAGTTAGATTAGGCTTGGATATCGTGTTTCGCGAAGAATCGTGATCTCACCACACCAAGCTTTCCTTCTTTTTGTGTCGAAGAATCGTGATCTCACCACACCAAGCTTTTCCTTCTTTTTGTGTCGGACTCGTTGAGATTTGGTGACGGTCTATATGGAACCCTTTGTGATGTAATGATTATGACGTCATCATACATGCGCTGGACGGATTTTGACGTCATACGAGTTCTGATAATGGATGGATACTCTGGAAAGGTGAATTGCTCGCTCGTCACCTGAGCGCCTGACAATCGAGCGGGATTTGAACCCCGCCCGTATGATTACCAGTCGATCATCATAACACCGCAACCAATCGTCTCATTCGTATTGGTTCTGGCAGAATGCGCTCCTTTGATACAAGCCGGCTCTCCATCTCATTATCTTTTGACGAATGTTCAGCATCTTAGAAGCGCCCTCAGCAAATCAGAGTTCGAAACATTTAAGCGAGAGAGCCCAGCCGATCAATGAAGTGGTCAAGTTCAAGCTTTTTTTGGGAAGGTAGGCTGCGCTCGTGGTCAGATTCCTCAGCTGTCTTTTCGAAAATACTCTGTTAAATACGATTCTTAGAAACTGGAAGTTCAGGGCTTTCTAATGGTATCAAACGCTCTTGGTGGAAGTGTTATCATAGGTCGCTACGCGATGAACAAGGCGTGCAAAGATAGTATATAAATCCGAAAAAGAGTCTACCCAGTCAATGGCATTAGGTGAACGCGAACGTGGCCATGTCCCGCCTGCTAAGAAAACTTGTCTACTACGGGAGTACTCCATGTGGCCCAGCGTATGCGCAGAAGAAGTAATTCGCCCTTTTAACTTTTCTCCGCCTGCGCACTCGTATTGCAATCTATTGGGGGTAATCGGCCTGATAGTCGGCATTCACTTGTTCAGGGTCGACTAGTCCATCCAGTTACCTGACTACATTTGAGTTTATTGCGGCTGGGTGGCCACCGTCCCATGATCGTCACCGCTCTCGAGGACCAGGTGGCCGGGCATCGTGCCAGCTGTCACCTCGTCCTTCCAGAATTATGTTAAGCCCCGGAAGGAAGCGCCAGTCCAGCGTAGGCCCGGGCTAGCCTCGGCGAGCACCATCCATGTTCTGGGCTCCTCCCGAACAGGTTTCTCAGCATGAATCTGGACTGATGACGACCCTCCCTTAGTGTGGGTGAGGAGCGGGTGGGATGTGGGGGTGGAGGTGGGGATGGAGTTGGGGGAGGTGGGTGTTATCAGGTCACTTGGTGACCATCATCCCTCCTTAAGTCTTGGTCGGTCTCAGTCCTTAATCCGAGCGGATGAGAGTAGCATGTACGTAGATGTCTGTTCCGGCAAAATAACAGGAGCGGTTGAAGTGGTGCTGGCGATGCAAGGAGTTGCGGGTGTCGCAGGGGTGTTTCCGGGAATGGTGTTTCTGTGGCGGAAGCTCTAATGGTAGTAGAAGTGCGGGTAGCTTCGACAGGGGGAGCTTCTGCGGCGGTGGTGCTGGCAATAGCTCATTCAGCAAGGAGGGAGGCGAATCTCCCCGATGTGCGCGAGATGGAAGGAAAGGGCTGCAGTTGGCTTTCGGTCTATCCTACATGCTTTCTAGCCGAGCTCTCTTTTAGGCATCTCTCTCTCTCTCTTTCTCTCTCTCTCTCTTTCGCTCTCTCTCTCTCTCTCTCTCCCTCTCTCTCTCTCTCTCGGGCGCTAGTGTCTCGAGGAGGGGAGGGGGAGAGCGAGAAGGCGTGGGGAGGAACGGATCTTTTCACTAATGTTTAGATTTTGCTAATCCCTGTGCACGGTACTTTTAATCGGTGGCCGAAAAGAGTGCACACGTGCGACGTCGGCAGCAATTTGCTTCCCTAATGCGTCAGGGTCCTATCGGACCTATTGTCGCCTCGGAGGCTGGAGGGCATGTGGATCAGTGGGAGGGAAACTGTTTCAGGGAAAAAAAGTCGTCTTAATCAGGCAGAGGCGATTGCAGAGGCGAAGTTCTGGCACAGACAAAGTCAATAGTTCTGGCACAGACAAAGTCAATAGTCCTGTCAGTGTGCAGTTGAATCCACTTCACTCTGGACTCAGGAGACGTGGCAAAGTTTTCAGTGGAGATTTCTGAAGGCGGAAGAATTTTGAATGGTTAATTGTTCTTTTTGTTTGTTTCGCCGCTTATTATTGGCAGCCATCAAAAAAATTAGGTTGTTCCGCTGCCTATGTAGATGACAGCCTGCTCCGAGCAATTAAAGCACTGACGGTTCCGCTGTGCAATTTCCACATCATTTCTGAGGTGGCGAGCGGAATGTATACCATCGACCGTGGTCGTTGGCGAGGCAGCCCCAGAACAACCCCTACATGGCTGGTTTTCTAACGCATAACGAGCAGCTTTTATACTCTCAGCTGTGCATCTCATTATCTTTTCAACGAATGGCAGGCTTTCCGTAGGTGATCAACAGTCAATCGTTAGCCATGCTTACAATTGCTCCATTTGTTAATGTGTCGCCCTTCTCTGTCTTGACCAGTTGTTGTCATCATGAGGAAGCGGAGATCTGGAGATCTCAGGCTTTCTAAAGGTACCAAACATTCTTGGAAACTTTTGTGATCATGGTCATTATGCGAGGAAGAAGTCGGGCAAATATATTTACAAAACAAATGTCCACTCAGTCATCGACATCGTGCCCCATTTTACGAATGAACCCATGTCTATTACGGAGGTGGTCCCAGTGGCCCGGCGCATGCGCAGGGGGGCCGAATCGTGTCTTAGACATTTTCGCCACCGTGCATGCTTTTAGTATAGGCACCCCTAGGGTGACCGTAGTGCATCCTATGCAGCGGGTTACTGGTTTCGGGTTGACTAGTCCTACCCGTCAACCGATCACAGTATTGTAACACAACTTCAGTGGCTGTTTGAACCCATGTCAGAAGTGTAATGTGTATTTTCTTTTCTGACCGGGAAATCACTAGAATCTCTAGAGGAAATGTATGTGGAGCACCTAAAGAAATGTTGAGCGGGTCTTTGCTGGAAATGCTTTACAAATCTTGATGCTACCGCGTTTTCAACTGAAATTGGACGTTTAAATACCAAGTATCAGATTTGTATCCAGTTTCTCCTCTAAACCTCTAAATATCTAATATATTAGTAGTCCCTTTGAGACGCCTATGGCAACATCAGCATTGCTCTCCAACATTGCTCTCCCACCTCTCTATCTCTCCACTCGACCCCCCCCCTCTCTCTCTCTCTCCCTCCCTCCCTCCCTCTCTCTCTCTCTGTGCGTGCGTTCGTTCGTTCGTTCGTGCGTGCGTACGTGCGTGCGTGTCTGCGTGCATGCGTGCGTGCGTGTGTGTGTAGTAAATCATTTAGCTAATGTGTTAATCGCTGCTTAATGGCACATTGAGTTATGTCTTGTGGTTTGCAATTTGCTCATATGTCATGGTGATAGTCATTGGCTGAATGCAGAACTTCGACATGTTTTGTTGTGTGTTGCAGTGAATCAAAATACTTTATCATATATAAGTCGATAATTTGATTAAAACATGTATCTACCTCCAGAAATACAGGCACCACTAGTAGCTCAGTGAAGCTAGCTGGATATGGATGTTGGATATTGAATATTCAATTTCCTGTAGTGGGATATTGAATATTCAATATCCGGATACAGGAAATTGAATATTCAATTTCATGTATCCGGATATTGTATATTCAATTTCCTGTAGCGGGATATTGGTTATCTAATTTCCTGTAGCGGGATATTGAATATTCAACTTCCTACAGCGGTATATTGAATATTCAACATACATGCACCTGAGATAATCAGCCGTGGGCTACCGTACATGCAGCAGGTCGAGGTGCGTGTCCTAGTGCAGACGGGGTAGAATATTGGGCAACGCGATGGCGGACAGGCGGCTGGCTGAGGCGCCTCCTCGTTCCTCAAGCGACAGCGTACTGCTATGACCGAGTATACTGACTTAGTTGTGGTTATCCGAGTGGCGCCTGGTGTCACGTGTATACCGAGAGTATGGTAGTAGGGTAAAGTGGATTAAATATCTTCGGTTGATTATTACGTTGATTCGTGGGTGATGGATATTGGGTTGGGGTGGGTAGGTGGGCGGGTGGCTGGTTGGCTGGATGGATGAATTGATGTGAGAGAAGGGGTGGGCCGACGTACCTGCACGGTCCTCTACTAGTCCAGTCAATCTAGGCCAAAAATGTTTTAACCCGGAACAAATTGCAACAGAATTTTTTTACCTCGCCCAGTGTTTAGGGGGCCATCATGTACAACATATCAAAAGTCCTCCAAAATTCCAATAGGGGAAAGGGTAAAATTTGCATAATTATTACCAGATTTGGGCCATTTCACCTGAAAAATCCATTTTTCTTTATTTCTTTAAATCCGGTATGTAATATATGTGTGACTGGGTATTTTTGGGCTTTATTAGTAATCAATGAATACGACTGACATATTCTCCACAAATTAAATGTATTGTGTTATGCCACTTGCATGAATTTACCTAATACCATCATTGATATTGATACAATACATATTATATTTTATTATGTCACGGTATTGTGTGTTTCTAAGCTAAGCTAAGATGAAATAGTATGGCATAGCTACCTGGTTTCTACTAATTGCATCTTGCATCATTTATCCAAGTCATCTTCCTCAATGAGCGTTATTGAATTCGAGCAACTGAGACCCTTACAGTCTTCGCATGCCGATGTGCAGCTGAGCCCATGTTTTCTACAGGTGCATCTCTTTGATTCACAGCCAGTTTTGCAGCTGCATCTACGTGAATACAGTAAATCGTCAGGTGCTGCCAGCATGTCAGTCTTAACAGGCAGCATTTGGTGGTTGAGAACTTTCCAGCCCCATTCTGTTGGATCCATATCTCCAGCATCTCCTCTCCAAACTCGAATTTGGTAGTACACGCGAAGACTGTGAAACTTTGCGGATGCGGGTGTTGGTGGTAAATCTCGTGCTTCAACATACTTGGAACTTTTTGCAACCTTCTCCCTGAATCGCTTGTACCGCAAAGCAACTAGACTATCCATTGAAGTGCCATTGTATAGAATAAGCATTGCCTTCTCACCTGCTTTTATCACGTCATCTTTATTCGCATTACTCATTGTAAACACTTCAGCAATTTGAGAGAGTTCTTTGCAGCACTGGGTTTTGCTAAGGGATGCAGATTTTCCAATTCCATAAAGCCTAGATGTTGAGTCACAGCCAAGAATAGCATGGATAAATAACGGCTGTGAGCACAAACAGAACCCGAGTTTTTCCTTTGCCATTTTGATATTCCACAGTCGGGGTTTCTTTGCATTTTGCTTTGGCTCTGGTCTGAAAAATAGCTGACAGCCATTCATATCAGTATGGTATAGAAGCAACACCAGTAGGTCGGTATCGTCTCCAACAAGAGCAGTATTTGTTGACTTTGGAGCCAAGATAGCCGTTTGCGTAATTAAGACATCAGCATCACCGCTTGCCTTTATCGTTAAGCATCCAGCCTGTTCGAGAGATGAACTTAAGATTGATATGAACCGATGTTTGTTCTGCTTGTTGCTAAGAAAATCAGGCTTACTCAGAGTTACAACTGTTTGCGGAGTCAGTACAACAGTTGCGCCTGATCCACGAGTTCGCCTCTTATGTGTTACATCTTTTATGTCTGGGCCTTGGTCATAACCATCAAAAACTACTGTAGCCTTTCCATATTTGCTTATGCAATATTTTACATATCTTTGACAAACATTTGCAAATGTCTATCCACGCTGCCATGGAACACGGTGTAATAGAGCTCCTCCATCAAGCACATAGTAGGCAGAATCTGGAAGGACTGCATCTTCATTTTGAATTAATTTCCACAATGCATCAGCAAGTGCCGGCTTATTTGCTTCCCATGGAAGAGATGAATTATCAAAGAGTGCGGGCGGATGAGTGCACAACTCATACTCAAAATAAGATGATGGATTCCCTTTTGATCCATTTGTAGCAATTAAACTGAGTCTTTGAAATAGGAGTTGTGGATCAATTTGTACACATTCATCATCAATCTTGAGAGATGTTTTGGATGCTAAAGTAATAGCTTGTCTCTTTCTCTGGAACGAAATGCTTGATACACATTGGCCACACATCGAATTAATAATTGATTCTCCAATATCTTTAGCATCGTCAACATTGACTGATTCATGTGCAGAGAATCCAGTAACAGGTCCTCTAAGAGAAGTGTCTGGTCCAAATGGATTCAGTTCACTAAGGATTTTGAGAATTTTGTAAGTATCATCCATATCACGCTTTATTCGAGATTGTGTGGAACTGCAAAGGTGCCAAAATAACTCTAGGACGAGTTCCTTGCATAATAGCCTGTCCAACTGATGCCTGTTTCATTTCTGTGTCTTGTCCAGTAAACAAAATCCGCAATAATTCCCGCAGTGTCTCTGGTAAATAATTCAATGCCTTTACTGGGTCGCTCATTTGCTCCCTTGATGGATAGCTTTCAGATGATGTGCATGAATCAATTAACTTAATATCGTGTCTAAGCAGTTTGGCAGCTGTCTGGATGATTAGCATGCTCTCTGATTTGGAATCCTTTCTCTTCTGTTCCTTATAGAAGTCAGTCAAAATAGTAGATGCTTTAGAACGAAAGGTAACAACGTTTGGCTTACCATTCACAGCGCTAATAAATATTTCATCGCCATTATTATCTTTTATTTTATCCTGCATGTATTTTGTACTGTATGCTTTATTCTCTTTATCATCGAGATACTCTTGCATTTTATTAACGAGGTCGTGCAGGGTCAGCTGCTCATCATCATTATTTTCAAGAAATGCCATTGTCCCACTAAATGCTCTTACTCTGTCCAAGTCTTCTGGCCTTCCATGTTTTTGGGATGAGCAAGATGAGTGCAGCTGAGGGATATTTTTCATGGTTCGAAAATTTACGCTGCAGCTTTGATGGTATACTGCATTGACAACGCATAAATCCGGCGTGAAGGCAAGCCGCCCAGCTACAAGTTTGCCCCATTCGTCTTTTCTCTGCTCACAGGCCTCGGCGATACTACATTGAAAGTCATGAGTACTTACTGGATAAATATGATAGCCACGTTTCTTTCCATCTTGAATTTTTGCAGGGTATCCGCATAGCAAACAATGTTCACTAAAATTGAATGTTGGACTTTCTGAACGGAGTGTTCGCATGGGTGGCGGAGATTGTTCAATTTTCTCTGCGTCACGGGCAATCCGCTTGGGATCAATGAACTCCCGTCGACATTTTACATGAACCCTCTGTCCTACTTCAGCTATGACATCGCTTTCACGGGCTTTGCTAGCATTGTTAATACCGCCACAGCCTTTTAACTCGAAGCTTAACAGTTTGTGAGCCATTTTCTAGGCTCTGGTTACAAATAACGCATGTATCTAAATCCATGTCCATATTCTGATTGAATTGTATAGAAATGTATTCAAATTGTGAGATAAAAGTGAAAATTAAAATGCAGTTTATTTTAGATAAAATTTTAAAAGCGAATTACAAAATTAAACTTACTTTAAATATAATTTTTTTAAATTATCCCGACCCTGTGCATACAACCATATTTAATCTGTGGTTTGGAGAATTTGTACAAGTGGTTCAAGGCAATATTGCCAATTGCTTACTGTCTTCCGTGACCATGAAATTCAGAGCTTAGACAACATTTCTACTTCGTTTATTTGCGGAATGAAGCAGGTAAGGGAAGTTTCATTATTCGGATAATGGCGGTAGCTAAATATGCGAATTTACCCACTTTCCCATCGAGGGATTTTGGAGGACTTTTGATATGTGACACCTGGCAGTCCCATGAATGCTGCAGAAAAGAAATAAATTCTGTTGCAATTTGTTCTAGGTTAGTTTGTAGTCTTACTGGACTATACGGACAGTGTCTTGCCCTGATCGAGGATACTGACTGAGCTGTGGGCGGCCATACCTGCGCGATATCACGTGCATACCGACCATACGATATTACGGTGGGTGGGTGGGTCGATCTGTGGAGAGGTGCATGCTAGGTCCTCTAGCGACAGCGTACTGCTGTGATCGAGTATGCTGACTGGGCTGTGGTTACCCTAGTGGCGCAGGTAGCCTGCCCGCCTAGTGTCGCGTGCATCTCGAGAGCATAGCAGTAGAGTTAGGCGGATTAAATATCTTCGGTTGAATATTCGGTTGATTGGTTGGTGATAAATTTTGGTTTGGGCATGGCAGGTGTGCTGGTGGCTGGCTGGCTGGCTGGCTGGCTGGCTGGATAGATTGAATTGATTGATGGATGAAGGGAGGGAGGGAGGGAGGGAGGGGAGTGAGTCAGAGAGGGAGTTATGGAGGAAGGGTGGAGTTAAGGAGGGAGGGAGGTAGTTATGGATGGATGGAGGGTGGGATGGGGGATGGAGGAGTGGAGGGAGGGAAGCAGGGATGGAGGAAGGAAGGAAGGGAGGCAGGGAAGGAGGGAGGGAGGTGGAATGGATAGATGGATGGATCTTCAGTTGAATATTCGGTTGATTGTTGGGTGATGAATATTGGGATGGATGGATGGGAGGAAGGATGGGTGGATGAATCGACTGATGAATGGATAGATGAATGAATGGATGGATGATACGTGGTGGGCGGTGTGGTGAGGAGTGAGGTGTTAGGGTTGGTGTGGCGTGGTGTGGTGTGGTGTGGTGTGGTGCGTGGGTTTTGTTAGGAGGTGTAAGTGGATGAATTAATGGATGATGTGGGTGGTGTGTGGTGGAGGGTTGGGGTGTTGTGTGCGTGCGTGCGTGCGTGTGTGGTGGTGTGTGTGCGTGTGTGCGTGTGTGTGCGTGTACGTGCGTGTGCGTGCGTGTGTGTGCGTGTGCGTGTGCGTGTACGTGTGTGTGTGTGCGTGCGTGTGTGTGTGCACGCCCCTGCGTGCGTCCCTGCGTGCGTGCGTGCGTGCGTGCGTGCGTACGTGTGTGGGTGACTAGAGGGAGGGGCGGGATTAAGGATCGAGAGAGAGAGGGGCTCGGGATGGATGGAGGGAGGGAGTTGGGATGGGGAGGGAGGTAAGGAGGGAGGGAGGGCAGAATAGATGGATAGATGGATGGAGGAGGGAGGGAGGGACGGAGGGAAGGAGTTATGGAAGGAGGGATTTAAGGAGCGAGGGGAGGATGGTGGGATGGCTGGATGGATTGATGAATGGATGGATTGATGACGGGAGGTATGGATGGACGGGGTGGGGTGGAGGCAGGGTGAGTAACGGCTGGAGTTATGGAGGGAGGGAGGGCGAGAGGGAGGGATGGAAGGTGGGAGGGACGGAGGGAGGGGATGGATGGATGGATGGGTGGATGGGTGTGTGGATGGATGGATGGATGGATGGATGGATGGATGGATGGATGGATGGATGGATGGATGGATGGATGGATCGATGGATGGATCGATGTATGGATGGATAGATGGATGTAGGTGGGTTAGTGGGTGGGTTAGTGGGTGGATGGATGGATGATGCGTAATGGGTGGTGTAGTGTGGAGTGAGGTGTTGGTGTGGTGTGGTGTGGTGTGGTGTGGTGGGTGTGTGGGTGTGGTTTTGTTGGGAGGTGTAGATGGATGAATTGATGGATGGCTGGATGATGCGGGTGTGTGTGGTGTCTGGTGGCATGTGGGTGTGTTGTGTGGTGTGGTGTGGTGGGGTGTGTGTGCGGTGTGTTGGGTGTGCAAGTGTTGGTGTGTAGTGTGTGTGTGTACGTGCGTGCGTGCGTGCGTGTGTGTGTTCGTGCATGCGTCCATGCGTCCATCAATGCGTGTGTGCGTGCGTGTGTACGTGTGTACGTGCGTGTGTGCGTGAATGCGTGCGTGCGTGCGTGCGTGCGTGCGTGCGTGCGTGCGTGCGTGCGTGCGTGCGTGCGTGTATGGGTGGATGGATGGATGGAGGGAGGGAGGGAAGAAGTGATATAGCAAGGATGGAGTTAATGAGAGAGTGAGGCCAGGTTGGATGGATAAATGGATTCTAACGACGGCATACTGCTCTGATCGAGTATACTGACTGAGCTGTCGTTAGCAGAGTGGCGTGGGCTGATCTGCCCACGCGGTGCCTCGTACATACCGAGGCTATGGCAGTAGGCCATAGCGGGTTAAATGAGTCATGAGTTCGGCAACTGTATAATGATATATTCTGATACAAAAGATATATTTAATAATCAATATCCTGTAATGAGATATTGGATATTCAATAGGCTGTGACGAGATATTGGATATTTGCTTGATTGGTGGGTGGATGGATGAAATGGATATTTGGTTGGGGTGGGTGGGTGCACGGATGTCTGGCTAGCTGGGTGCGGGGGGGGGGGATTGGGGATGGATGACATGGATGGGTGGATTCGTGGAGAGGCGGCGGTCCGAGGTGCAAGCTCGGCCCTCTAGCGGCAGCGTTTTGCTCTGTTCGCGGATACTGACTGAGCTGCGGTTAGCCGACTGCCGTGAACAGCCCAGCCCGTCCGATGCAGCATGCATACCGAGTGCATGGCAATAGGGCAAGCCAGCTTTTATGAATTCAGATGGTCCAAACGAAGACTGGCATAAGTTCAGCAAAGGTAATCAGATCTATTCCGACACAAAAAATATATTCAATATTCTATATCCAGTAACATGATATTGGATATTCACTTGATTGGTGGGTGATGGATATTCGGCTGGGGTGGGTGGGTGTTTGGTTGGTGGATGAGTGGGTGGATGGATGGATGGGTTGGTGGGTGGGTGGTTGGTTGGTCGGGTGGCTTGGTGGGTGGGTGTGTGGGTGGGTGGGTGGGTGGCTGGGTGGCTGGCTGGCTGGCTGTATGAGTGGATGGATGGGTGGATGGATGGATGGATGGATGGTGTGGGGTGGGTTCTTTGGTGTGGAGTGGGTGTATGGTGTGGGTGTGGTATATTGTGGTGGGGTGGGATTGGCTGGCTGTTTGTGGGTGAATGTGGCGAGGTTGGATAGATTGATGAATTGATAAATTGATGAAAGGACGGATGTTTGGTGGCTAGGTTGGTGAAAGGTAGGTGGGTGGGAGGGTTTTGGATTGGTGGGTGGGTAGGTGGGTGGATGGTTGGATGGATAGATGTTTGAATGGATAGATGGACGGATGGATGGATGGATTGGTTGATGGATGGAAGGATGGAAGAATGGAGGGATTGAGGGATGGAGAGCGAGAGGGAGTGAGGGAGGGAGGGAATAATGGTTGGCTGGATGAATGGATAGCAGGACTGGTAAGAGGACTGTTTGAGATGGTGCAAACGAAGACTGGCATAAGTTCAGCAAAAGTAATCAGATCTATTCCGAAGCAAAAAATATATTCAATATTCAATATCCAGTAACATGATATTGCATATTCACTTGATTGGTGGGTGATGGATATTGGGCTGGGGGTGGGTGGCTGTTAGGTTGGTGGATGGGTGGGTGGATGAGTGGATCGGTCGGTGGGCGAGTTGGTGGGTGGGTGGCTGTGTGACTGGATGGATGGATGTCTATTCTTGTGATACTTTCCCCCTCTCTCAAACGTATCGTTCCCGTTTCCATCGCCCACTTATTCAATCCCCTCTCACAACACACCCACTTTATGCTCCCGCTTTTCCCATCACCCACTTTATTATCCGGCGTTACCCATCTCTGTCTTCTCCATCAGTAGCACTACCTTATCGCCGTCACGGTAACTACCTTCATCTATGTAACGTCCTATCACAAGACAAGATCATGACCCACAAACTGGTTTTTCCATCTATACATTGATGCGGGAGAAAGCGAGATCACTAGACAGATATCACGTTAATGGAAAAACCCAGCTCAGCCGGGGGTGGGGGTGGGGCGGGGGTGGGCGTGGGGGCTGTTCTACCTGCACTAGCCGCATACACAAAATAAACTTATATTGACATTTGGCGTATTATAAAATTGTTACAAGTACACATATTGATGCAATGCATCAAAGAGAATAGCCTGGTTCCGCTTTATTTGCTATAAGTTGAGAAGCACAACGTTTAAACCATCAACAGTATTATTATTATTATTATTATTATTATTATTATTATTATTATTATTATTATTATTATTTGACCTTAGCTTTAGAGGGGAACATGATTAATGCATACAACAGTATCTTCCTTATGGCCCTCTTTATCTAATTAATGTGTTCAATTAGGTGACGGTAGTGTTGTAGTTGTATTTTCTATCTGAAATGCTCAGCACATTGGGATTTGAATTAAGTGTACGTTTTGTCTTGCCTAATTTCCAGATTTGTACTGCAGAGTATGCCAGACTGGTTTTAAGTGCTTCGGATTGGGCCTCGGTATTGCGAGCATCTAATTGGTGGTACTTCTAGTTCGCATGTTTCCTGTATCTGCATACTTATACTGTGATGTTAGCATGGTGCATTATCGTACACGATCTTATATATTATGTTTGATTTATACGTTTGGAAATTGGCATGATGTTTGCGTTTTTGAGGAGTTCGTCTCCTGCTATCCTCACATGGATATTAGTAATATGTCTTGATGCCTTTGTATTTTTTATAAATTTTTGTCAATAGCCCCTGGTTGCAAATACCCCATAACGATTTTGCATAGTCAATTACAGTCGAAATGTGAGCATTATAGAATGGTTTTCTTGTTGTAAATATCATATATTTGGCAGTTCACGATAGCAGATGTATTTTCGTAGGTACCTGTTCGGTTAGTTGCATAGCATGCTCAGACCATGTAAGGTTCTCGGCTCTTATAAGCCTCATCAATTTAGTAGTCGTGACTCTTTCTATAGATGTTTTATTGATAGAGATTGGAAAATCATTAGGTGAGAGAACCATTGGTTTTGGCTGGTGGTAAGTAACATGCTTTTACTTTTTAATGTATTAAGGGCAGACGATTAGCATCACACCATTTGGATACTAGTAGATCTTGGTCTTGGTCAAGCTTGTATATAATATCTTCTCCTGTTTTGCCTGCGGTATATAATATTCCATCATCAGCAAAAGGATGGGAGTTGTGTAGCATATAATATTTAGCCAACATGCGTGACTATATCATATTTAGTCAATGAGGACAACAAGCCTATTGTTTGTGTCCGACAAATTGTTTGGATAATAGGTACAAGTTTTATAGCATCGTGCTAACATACGTCCACTAATATAGCTCCGTTGTATGTGGTCGTACTTCCAGTTCTTTGATCTCCTGCTCTGTGGCATGATATTTCTAGCGGTTTTCAATCTGCCAATCAGATTTCCTGTCGAGCCATTTCATTGGCGGAAGTTGACTGATGCCAGCTCATTGTTTATATTTATGACGCTTCAGTGAACGTAATGCAAACATCAAAAGCCCGCAAGCACTGTAGTGAAAGAGCGGAGTGGGAGGGCGAGGGCCATGCAATAGGATGATGGGTGTATGGATGTGTATTGACGTGAAGGTGCGCATGTATCAAAGCTAGGTCCATGCTTTCATGGTGTATTGAAAATAAATAAAAATATTTAGAGAAATGTTTATATTGGTTGACCGAAATTAGTTGTAATAAAAAGAGCAACAATAACAGCAATTGAACATTACATAAATTATTTATTTATATAATGATCAGTTAACCTATTACAGAATGTGATGTAGGAGTATTGAGCAGTTGTCAATTACTGGCATATTAGTGAAGCCGTATCTTAAAGCTAATGTAAGCCAATAAGACAAAGGTTCTGACTTTAACATGTTCTCCGAAGTCTTGTAGTGAGTTTTGATACTAAAATCATCCTTGTATACTGGGCTACCCCTAGAGATTGTAGATATTAGTCAAGCCGTGCTCGTCGGCTGGATCAACTGTAGGAAAACTAATAACACTTGTAAACATCGATTGGCTACTTTGTGATAATTTGGTTCAAGGAACTTTCCAGGAGCTATAGCACAGCTAAACATTGCGAAGATGTTAGTATGTCTACTATACAGTTTTGTTTATTTTCGTGAAACAAATATCTAAACATAGGAAAAGATATTTTGAAATGGAGAGCTGTGATATAAATTACGTGTCAAAGAGAAGGTGTCAGTCAAAGGCGTGTTGATTGCCCGCCGATTTTTGTCAATCAAGTAGCCTTTGATTGGCAGGTTCTTCATGGCAGATAATGCATTTGTGGCTCCCAGTTTGGCACATATTTGCTAACTAGTTGTATGTTTCTTTGGCGAAGATAAACGTTTACATTGGATATACTACAGCTTTGCTAGTTTCAGGAACTGAATTATTACAGTAAGTAGATATAATACCTGAGTGTTACTAGATTCCATCCAGACAATCGATTCGACGAAGACAGCTTAACTAACATTTAGAACAATGATAGTTCCTCATGTAAGGCCGGTACTGACATCACAATGCGCTACATGCTTGAGGAGCCGATTTGTTAGGTTTTAGAGATGACAGAACGGTATGGTATTTTAAAGGGAAATATTGAAAATGGTTGCCTTCTTGGACAGAAACAATTTAGAGTAACGTTATCTGCAAAATATATTCCCAGGTGCCTTCTATGGTATTCTTAAACAACATGGTGCCAGGCAACCTCGATCAAGAAATGTGTGATGTACCAGTGTAATGGAAACCATGCTATACATTTCTATGCTGATGACATCTGTCCTGCAGTTGAATTGGATCATCAAATAAGACATTTACAGACCCCAGTTCATGCTGTGCAGAATGAAACAACTACTCCCGTGGCTCAATTTACCATCCTGGCTGCAGTCAATAATGTTTCTCATAAGCATTATTCCCGTGCCATGAAACAGGCTTAATCTACTTGGCAAGGTCCAGTCCTGCATTACGATCATCTTTTGGAAGAAAGTTTTCTGGTACATCAGCGCCGGGTGTGAAATCTTGAGTACTAAAGTAGTGAATAGAATTAAGCAATGTAATGGTGGTGTCATATTGTAATTGACGCATATCATGGCATGCTTGGACGTCTGTTCGTGTAGGAAAAATATGAAGTGCATGCAAAGCATCATCAGAGTTAATGTCTAATAACCGACTTTTGAGTAAATCAGAATCTGAGTCAAGTAGCACACCTAAGAGGTCTTCAATAGTCTAGCAAATACGGTATCACCACTTTGTCGGAGAGACCCCTAAAGAAGAACTGGTTGAAACAGTTGCCATAAAATCTCATTTTTATAAATTGGCCTGCCCCCAAACCAACTGGGCGAAGTTGAAAAAGGTTACCTACAACGATAATGTTTAGACCACAAAATGAGCTGTCACTTTGTGTAGTCTTACATAATCTACGACTAATAATATATTAAACATGTTAGTTGACAGCATACTTTTCTCATATATCACTATAGTATATACACCATGAAACGTATTACATAAATTTTGTACGGCCTGTAACTGAAGGGGCTGATATTTCGTGAACTTCTGCACAGGCATTTGTAATAGTGAAAGAATTCTTTGACCATGAATATGTCTAGATCAGATGTTCTTGTTGATGCAAATCCAAGAACTGTGAATTTTCTCGCAACAAACATACGCGATAAGGGTGTTCACTAAAAATCTCTTTCTGACATCACCGCCACCAATTATGGACAGTTTCAATGAGCAGACAATTTAATGTTCATAATCTTCACATAAAATGTTGAATGCACGCTTCTGACACTTCTTAAAATGTCTCACTTCATTTAATAAGTCTATCAATTCCATAAATGAACTACTTGAATATAACGGATCAACATCTGTCTCATTTTGTTGACTGTAATAATTAACAGCATTGTCTTCTTGGATCTGCAATTCCTCTTGTAGAAGACAAATATACTTCATACCATAGTCACTGTCAAGAACAAAATTAAAAATCGATTCAGCTACACTTCGTTATTTATAAAGGCGTCGTCAGATGAATTATATGGCCTCATGTT
This sequence comes from Chaetoderma sp. LZ-2023a, assembly GCA_034401795.1. Taxonomy (NCBI): domain Eukaryota; kingdom Metazoa; phylum Mollusca; class Caudofoveata; order Chaetodermatida; family Chaetodermatidae; genus Chaetoderma; species Chaetoderma sp. LZ-2023a. The sequence continues at coordinate 120,461,701 of CM067374.1, read as the reverse complement.
CACTTCTGTGTGGTAAAAACAGTAACAACAGACCATAATACTATTCACTGGAATGTATTTGAAACTGAGGATATCTCACCACGGTGGCATGTCGCCTCTGAAAGCAGATGCCATACTTATATATATATAACCTCTCGGGCACTCTAGGATTGTTAGCAATCACTGTAGGTTTTCCAAGTTGACACCAAGAACTAAATGAAAAATGTGAAGTAGTTTCAAACTGAATTGGTGTTGCACGATGTTGGTACGAAAGATACTATTATCATCCAGTTCAGAATAAGGGCATAGAATTGTACACCTCTTAGCTGGTGTTCTATTGATTAAATGGGCATTGAGAACTTATTAATTTAGCTGCAGACGAAAGCCGTTACAGATTAATTGTTTGAATTAACAATATGTTGCAATGATCAGGGATGATGACTACCAGCTTCAAAGAAAACCACACAAACACTTCCATTTGGCAAATGCCTCGGTTGTGAAAATACTTCCGAAACATTAACTGGCAAGTTGAGCTCAGATCCCTTTTCGGCAGACTGACAACAATGTAAAACAATCATTATCATAAATACTTGCATAACAACTAAACGCCTACATCATGTATGTTCAAACTCCTTAACTCTAAGGGTGGTCCATTAACGTAACCCTTATTTTAAACTGAAATAGATGGTATAGCAAGTTTTATCACAGCAGTTACACATGTCCCAAGTCCACATCAGGTATACCTATGTCATTGTGAAATTTATGGTATGCATCAGGGAACTTTAGATGATCATTACGGAAAAAAGAAACGATCACATGTTGGAAACCAATGCTGTGCGTCAATGAGTACTGATTGTACACTGCGCTCCACAATCACCAAATCCAGGGTAATTCATTTCCTAATATTACCGTGGTATGGATTTCCCTGTATTGCCATATTATTCATTTAGCACAAAATTTGTCAGTTTAGAAAGAAATGTCATTAGAACACTGTCAAAGTCTAAAAATTATAACATATAATTCAACAATATACAAAAGTCAAGAAATCTGTCAACAGAGCAACAAAGCAAACTAACAAAAATGTTTAATTCAGTGATGCCGGTATACTGATTTTACATGGCGTGTGAATTATACGACTACTAACTTCACGGATGCGACGAACATCTGTAACCACTGAAAACATCTTGCGCTCACGCCCTAGGGAAAATGTCAAATTTGAACAGTTGCCGAATGGAATGAAAAGCAGCAGCATTAGAATTTTTTGTTCCCACCAAAAATATTGAAATCAGTATTTCCGCTTAAGAATCTCATTCCTGTAACTTACACAGCACCTTTTACTGTCACACACCAACATTTCAGACAATCGTGTACCATATTAAAACTGGTCGCAATGACATACAACTAAAGAGCTAACATAATTATGCTAAATCACATAAAAAGGTGTTTGTCACAGCCTACAACCGAATGGTCAAAATATGCAATAAAATACTGTAAAGCTTACACAGGTCTGGAGAAATTAAGTCATACGGTTTAAACAATCATAATCATGATACACATTAAATTCTCATGCTTGGCCATGTGTTAAGACTGCCATGAGACACACCAGCGCAGGGTACCTTAGAATTCGCCCTATTGAGAGCCAGAAAATACAGAGCTAGAAGAGGACGTCATTGTACAAATATGTTAAGAGTGCTATGAATGACACCAGGAAAGCAGGACTCAGTACAATTAAGTCAGGAATGGACCTGAAGAAGCTAGGAATTTTGGCGGAGGACAAGACACGGTGAGCAAAAGCTGAGAAGGAGGACTGATTTCAGCTGTCTGATATTTCTACTACTACAGCCGCAGAATACAGTAATCATACATACACGTTCAAATAGTCAAAACCAGACGATATCACCCAGCGTTTAATGTGTATATTGACTATGGTGACTTAGTTGGTGTGGTTTATGAGGTAGTCTAATAATACATGTTTTTCCACCTATTGTGGCTAGGTGTATGTCATTTATACGCTGCTCCAACAAGACAGGTTTTATTGTCTACAGTGACTATGTATATATGGTCTAGTATGTGGTCCAATAAGACAGGTTTTATAGTCTATAATGGCTAAGTGGCAGTGGTCTCTAGGGTGGTCCAAGATGGCAGGATTTACTACCTATGCTGACTAAATGTATATGGTGTATGTAGTGGTCCAGTGACTAAGTGCATGTGGTTTATAAGGTGGTACAATAAGACAGGTTTAACTGTCTATAGTCTCTACGTGTCTGCTATTTATAATGTTTTTCAGTAAGGTAGGTTTTACTGTCTATAGTGATTATGTGTATGTGGTCTATAAGGTGGTCTAATAAGACAGGTTTCTCTGTCTATGGTCACCTAGTCTATGTGGTCTATGAGGTTGTCCAATAAAACAGCGTTTACCGCCTATGATAAGTGAGTGTATAGGATCTATAAGGTGGACCAATAAGACCGATTTTACTGTCTATAGTAACTAAGTGTATGGGAGCTATAAGGTGATCCAATATGGCACGTTTCACAGCATATTCTGACTAGGTGTCTGGGCTCAATAATGTGATCCAATAAGACAGATTTTACTTCTATAGTGTCTGGTCTAGAAGGTGGTCGAATAAGACAACTGTATTCTGTATGCAGACTAAGTGTATGCACTCTATGAGGTGGTCCAATAAGACAGGTTTTTATAGTCTATGGTGTCTAAGTGTCTGTGGTCCATAAGATGGTGCAAGAAGACGCGCTTTACTTCTATGGTGTTTTTGGCATATACGGTAATCCAATAAGATATGTTTCACTGTCTGTAGTGGCAATGTTTCAGTGTCTGTGGCCTATGCGGTAGGACACTAATATAGGTTTTACTATTTATGGTGAGTGTATGTGGTTTATAAGGTCGTCCAATAAGACAGGTTTTACTGTCTATAGTCCATAGAATTTGGTTTATAAGTTGTATCAATAAGATATGATTTACTGTCTATGTTCACTAAGTGCCTATAATGTGATCCAATAAGACTGTATGTAGTCTCTAAGTGGCTGTAGTCCATAAGGTCGTCCAATAAGACAGGTATTGCTCTCTATGGTGACGAAATATATGTAGTAGATGGCATGCTCCAATAAGACAGGATTTGCTCTCTATAGTGTCTGCTCTATAAGGTAGTCCAATAAGCTAGACTATACCATCTATGCTGAGTAAGTCTGTGTGGTCTATAAGGTGATCTAATAAGACATGTTTTATTGGATAATTTGTCTGTGATCTATATAATGGTCCAATGACACAAATTTCGCTACTATAGTTCATGTTTAAAGGTGGTACAATACGATATGTTATAGTGTCTGTAGTATTTAAGTGTCTGTGGTCCATAAGGTGATCCAATAAGACAGGTTCTACTATCTGTAGTGTCTGGTATATAGTGTGGTCCAATACACTGCCTATTTTATGCCTGGAAAAGGAGTACTTTGTGGCCCAATGTCATTGGCCTGCAGATGAAAATGTATGGCCTGTACACAGAATTAGCCGACGAAAATGTATGGCCTGTACTCCCCGACTAGCTTCATAAAAGAAGAAGAAGAAGCGGAAGAAAAGGAAGAAGAAGAAGATGACAACAACAACAACAACAACAACAACAACAACACCAACAACAACACCAACAAAACAACACCTGTCTACAGCTGACTAAGTGTATGTGGTCCATGAAGTCGTCCAATAAGATAGGTTTTACTGTCTGGTGTGTCTAAGCGGTTGTGTTTGTGGTCTATGAGGTGGGTAAATAAGAGATGTTTTACTTCCATTGTGTCTGTGTTGTATAATATGGTCCATTAAGACACGTGTATGCCTTTAGTGTCTAAGTGTCAGTAGTCTATAAGGTGAACCAATAAGACAGGGTTTATGTCTATTCTTCCTTGCATATAATGTCGTCCAATAAGTTAGCTTTTACTATTTATGCTGGTTAAGTGTCTGTGGTGTATGAGGTGGTCCAATAAGACACATTTTACAGTCTATTGTGGTTGAGTGTCTGTCGTCTATAAGGTACTCCAATAAGACAGGTTTTACTGTCTATGGTGATTAAGTCTCTGTGGTCTACGGCGTGGTCCAATAAGACAAGTTTTATAGTCTATAATGTCTAAGTGCATGTGGTTCTCTACGGTGGTTTTACTCTTTATGGTAACTAAGTATATCTATGGCATAATGTGGTCCAATAAGATAGGATTTGCTTCTATAGTGTCTACGTGTATATGGTCTATGAAGTGGTCCAACAATACAAATCTATAGCGTCTAGTCTACGGTTGTCCAATAAAACATGTTTTATAGTTTATAGTGACTGGTCTAATGTGGCAAAGTAAGACAGGTATTACTGTCTATGGTGAGTAAGTCTATGTGGTGCTCCAAGAGGCTAAGTGTGTGCGTTTGTGATCTATGAGGTGGCTAAATCAGACATTCCTATAAATTGTCCGTGGTGTATGAGGTGGTCCAATAAGACAAGTTTCGCTCCCTATGGTGACTAAGTATACGCGGTCTATAAGGTGCTCCAATAAGACAGGTTTTACTGACTATAGTGTCTGGTCTCATAGGTGATCCAATAAGACAGGTTTTACCGTCTATATAGTCTACGTGTCTGTGGTTTATAAGGTGGGCCAATAAGGTATGCTTACTATCTATTGTGACTATGTGTATGTGGTCTATGGCGTGGTTCAATAAGACAGGTTTTATAGTCTATAATGCATAAGAGGCTGCGGTCCTATACAATAGCCCAATAAAACATGTTTTACTTCGATTGTGTCTGCGGTGTATAAGGTGGTCCAATAAGACATATTTTGCTGTCTGTAGTGTCTACGTGTATGTGATTTATATGCTGATCCAATAAGACAGGTTTTACCGTCTATGATGACTAAGTAATTATGTGCTATAAGGTCGTACAATAACACAGCTTTTACTGTCTATTTTATCAGCGTGCATGTGGTGTGTGACGTGGTCTAGTAAGACAGGTTTTACAGTCTATTGTGACTAAGTGTCCGTGGCCTATAAGGTGTTCCATTATGGCAGGTTTTGCTAGCTATTATAGTGACTAAGTGTATGTGGTCAATAAGGTGGTCCAATAAGACAGGTTTTACTTCTATATAGTATGGTCTATAATATGGTCCAATAAGACAGGTTTTCCTATATATAGCATCAGTGGTCTATAATGTGGTCGAATAAGACAGGTTTTACTGTCTATAGTGGCTGTGGTCCATGACGTCGTCCAATAACATAGTTTTTACTGTTTATGCTGATTAAGTGTCTATGGTCTATGACTTGGTCCAATATGACAAGTTTACTGTCTATATTTCCTATGTCAGTGTGATGTATCATGTGGTCCAATAAGATATGTTTCACTATCTGTTGTCTGCCTGTCTGTCGTCTATAAGGTGCTCCAATACGGTAGGTTTTACTTTATGTTTTGTCTCAGAGTCTGTGATCAATGAGGTGGTCCAGTAAGACCAGTTTTACTGCCCATATAGTGTCTAGTTTTTAAGGTGGCACAGTAAGATAGGTTTAACTGTATGTAGTGTCTCAGAGTCTGTGATCAATGAGGTGGTCCGATAAGACGGGTTTTACTGTCTATAACGTCTAAGTGTATGTGGTCTATCAGGCCACGTGTTTCAATAGGATGTTTACTTCTATTGTGGGCAAATAAGACAGGTTTGCTGTTTGTAGTGTCTAAATGTCTGTATTCTATAAGGTCGTCCAATATAAGAGATTTTACTAAAAAATAGCATATAAAATAAAATTAAGGTGGTCCGACAAGACACGTTCTACTGTCTATGATACGGTAGGGTAAAATAAGGATGTTACTTATCACGCAGGCTGCAGGTAGTGCCCCCCCCCCTCCCATAGATGGATTGTGTGGGGAGGGGAGGGGTCAGGGGCATTAAAAATTAAATGATCTGAGAAGCCATTAAGAGGCATCTTGGAGCAGTTTTTTCTATAGGGTAGGGTCCCACGCGTACCCATTATGTCTAATCCTATGAATAGAAGACACATCCTTCCATGCCCTCCCAGAATTACTGCCCAGGGGAAGTTACGGTAGTATATCATGCCACGTATGCGTCTCTGCGCATGTTGCTATAGTCATAAATACGCAGCCAAATTATTGGCAATAAAATTCTGAATATAACATTTGACCTGTACAATGGTATATATGTGGAACTAGTGCGCTTTTCCATTGCGCTTACCGCTTATAAGATTTCTATGTTACCGACCCGTCATCTACCACGTGCTCTTGTTCATCCTGATGTGATCACATGAAGCTTTACTTGCGCCAGATTCCGATCTCGTATATCCTTTCGGCAATTTCCATAAAGGGAAGAGTGCAAAACAACGTATTTTGACGAATAACCAGGGAACGTATAGCTGTTACCAGGCTCCCAAATCGAAACATAGAGCGGTAGCTTTGCGCTATGCCGAGCTATCTCGCTCCCATTAGCGTAGGTGATCTCACCAACTACTCGTCACTAATCACTTGTGATTCTCCAAGATCAGATAGACAGGGTTTACAATAAAGGTAACACGTAAGAAGAGAATTCGAAATCCGGTAGCACGGCAGATATTTACTAACTGCTGTACAAATGAACGCATAGATTTACACCTAACATAACATTAAATAAGGGATATAGGGAAGTATAAATGAAAAGTAAGCGATTTAAATTCTGAGGCTAAAATTTTTCTTAGATTGACTGGACTATAGTAGGAGATCGCGGGGAAACACACGAATGACCCGCGCGCTATTCCAATTACTCCCTCGGAAATTTTCGTATCGTCTTTATATTTTATAGTTGAATTATTGTAATACATAGGCCTACACTCCATATAATTAACAATCTAGCATATACTGAATAGTACTCTTTTCTATCAGTATCATGTAGCTGCCCTAATTGATACAGTTTTGTTATGGAATGTGAAAATTATTGAAATGTTGATGTATTTATTTATTTATTATGCAAATGAACGTTTTAGTCTTTATTTTCCACTAAATCGCAGTTCCAGTCACTTTGACATTACTGTTCGTTTGATTCCTGAATCCAGGTAGCCCAATTCCGTAAATTCCCCAACTGCCTATTTGTCATCCATTTTCATAAGTAAACATCATCGCTTCGCCTATTTACTTGCTGTGAAATGAATGCATATTTTCGTAAGATGGTTGAATAAAGCCTTTCTAAATGTTTTCCCAATGATTGCAGTCACGTTTTCGATACATAAGCCAGCTTAATCGATCGATATCGGCCCCTGTAAATCTGACCGAGAAGACGGGCCACAGTAGCGAATGTAGCGATTTCGGACTCCCGTAATGCATCATAAAAGATGGCAGAGACCGTAGACATGTCAGCGACCATAGACATTTTTCAACCTACTCCAATGGTTCCTGGTTCGTGAGCGTCGTGAGTGAACCAGGTGATAATATTTTTTATCCTTTTTTATAATTCTAGTTTTTTATTTTATAATAATTGACGGGGAAAATTATCATTTATATCAGCATCTAGGCCCTGGGTGGTCGGGTGGGGGAGGGGGAGTGTCGGGGGAAATCTTGATATCTGAATGCTCTCAGATGGCTTCTGTGTTTATGCAGGTGAATATAGGCCTTTGCTTGGCCGGGAAATTATTTTACTTTTGCTTATTTTCTCCCAAAATTGCACATGCGACTAGGATGTGTGTGCTGTCGCCATTCCAAATATCTGGAAAGAATTTGACCATTTTATGACAACTCTATCAATTGCCATTACGCACATTATATTTTACAAATAAATACATCATCTATTTATTCAAACAATAGTTTTATTTAAAGTTAGCGATACTGTGTATGGAGAGGGCCTAGATAAGTTGATAGAACGTGTGCCCAATCCCGTTGTATTATTAGTACAATAAAATATGTTTAAGAACAAATAACCGCATGATTGATTCGAAATAGTCCGTCTTTATCGCTTAATAGTCCAACATGTTGTACGAATTGTATGTCCATACCATTTAATAAACATTCTGGTGAATACTTTGAAACTAATTTGGCTGGGCACTGTTGTTTTTTTGCTGTTGTTTTTTTAGGAAATCAGTGTGTACCTTATGAATCTGGTGCAAACGCACAAGAGGCAAAAACCGCAGACATATAGGTGGTGCCTGGAAAAGCCCCAGACTAGCGACCAAAAGGTTACACACATAATTGCTGACTACATGCCCCCTATTGCATCATACACCTGTATTACCATTATCCTAAAAGCCAGGTCTTACGACCTTCTGCATGTGCAATAAGTGAAATTATGTGTTGAATTATTCATATATCCCTATGCTATATATTCAAACATACAACATAACCTACTCAGTCACCCAGCTGAACGCACCAACACTCACCCCACATACACTGCTATATATATATATATATATATATATATATATATATATATATATATATATATATATATATATATATATATATATATATATATATATATATATATATATATATATATATATATATATATATATATATATATATATATATATATATGCACGGACGCACACGCACGCACATGCACGCATATTCACCTACACGCCGCGAAACATACATACGCCACGCCAAAAACAGCCACCCTATATCGCCTACACGCGCACGCACCCACAGACACACACCCACATCAAACACACCACTGCAAGAATCACAACCACAAAATTAACTTGACCCCTATAAATTCAGGCCACGACGACCTATAATATATCATAAATTCCAACTAAAGTTAATCCCTGGTAATTTAGAATACGTCTGGCTAGCAATCTAGGACATCACCATCCCACGGAAACCGTGGTGGCAGTCCTACACAGGGCAGGGGTCCACATTGGCATCCCCTGGATCAAACATTACACCGGCTGCATATGGACATCATATTTCCTTTATTTTTATTTATTTATTTATTTATTTATTTATTTATTTTTATTTTTATTTTAAATCCTTCATACAAGACTCAAAACTTCCAAAAATTACTCAATAATTGGTTTGAACAGAATTTATTTTTTGTCTTAGAGGGAGCGCGATAAGGCAGATCTTATAACCGCGTCTCCCATACAATTATATTAAAAAGCCTCATGGTGTAACAAGAATGAATACATACATGTTACTATTACGCAATACCCAATAATTAAATAACAAAACTGTACATTTCTCCACACCAGATTTGAAAATCCACCTATCCCTAATTTTAATAATCTATACAATTACCAATATATACTAAAATACATCCATATATAATTTCCCAACCAGTTTCTTTGCCAAAACCTATCCAAAAGACCCTGGTTTAGTGTTATTTACAATTCCCCCTCCGATATTTAGTCCATATGTACACCCACCCCACTCATTACCCACTTCACGACAACACTGGCCAAAAACAGCTCTAGGCACCGAAAGTGTACACCTGCAGACCCAGAGAATGTTATCTCCGGAATTCCACAACCGAAATAACTGAGCCAGTCATACCAGTGGTAAAACCCCGAAGAAAGACCAATGTCCGTTTTAAAATAACAAGTAATTAAAACACTGTATTTACACAAAAAAATCGATGACAAATAAAAACGGAAAATGCTATATTTAAGGGAGACAACACAAGCAAACACAAAACTTATACTTAATCAGAATCGTCACCACTAAATTTTCATATTTAAGACGGAAATATATACACACAAATACAATTAAGCACGCGCACGCAAAAATCCTAAAACAGGGGCTGACGTCACAATTATGACTAATAGGGAAAACTCTAATATGCATTTAAAAGAATCATTAAAGTGTATGATTTGTATGTCTTTTGATTAATTAACTATTTTAACAAAACAATCCGTTGGCCATTCTGAAAGTACTCTAAACGGGCACTGCAACAGCGCCCAATCAAATTAGTTTCAAAATATTTAACAGCTTACCAGTATATTTTTCTGTAAATTGATAGTCATGGAGTTCAAAGATCGATAGATCCCATCACGGATGTGGTGTGGGTGGAGCTTAGATTGAGATGGGCGTGGCATAGCTAAAAGTGGAAAGCTCCTTTGCTTGACTAATTGGCTGGTCACTCTTGTCATTGATTGACTGATTGGTTTGTTATTTGTTCCTTTAACTAACTGAAGAGAGCAAGTGATCTGTAGAATGATTGCTCGTGTAGCTGATTGATTGATTGATTGATTGATTGATTGATTGATTGATTGATTGATTGATTGATTAAATGATTGATTGATAGGGGAGAAAGATGACACCTTTACGCTTGTCTCCTCCGTAAGTATCAACTTTGTTGGGAAACTAAGTCCTCAAGGATTGCGGGCTGAGATCCGCATACAGAGGCAACTCTGATTATGTCTAACTTTCTTCAAACAAGAAACTGTGCTCGACATCCTCGGATGACGCGATCTTCCCAGGAGCTTACCATAGCTACGTAGAATGTACGTGGTCTTAGTGCAACATCAAAGAGGCAAACCTTATGTGCAGACTGTGAATACTATAACAGAGATAGATATTACATGCATTCAAGAGGCTAAAGTCGCTAAACACTTAAAGCAGCCATGCCATACGCTATTACTCATGGAGCAAAAACAGGTCATATACCGGGGTTTAAACTTCGTAATCCGACCAAGGGTTTTGGACCATGCCATTAGTTTTGGATACGTCAGTGATCGTGTTGCATTCATCGACCTGGCTATATCTACGCGAAAACACACCACCACTAAGTGTCGCATTGTCAACGCATATGGAGCAACTACGAAAAGGCCAAATAGAATCGACCAATATTAGATTCCTTCTATGCAGAACTGAGTTCCGCCATTACAATCCCAGATAGATGGCAACTGTTCGTGTGTGGAGATTTCAACTCTAAGCTGGGTAAACTCGGAATTGCGGACAAAAGTTCAGGACATGGGTTATGCATGGGATCGTATGGAGAGGACACACGCAATGGCAATGGAGATGCACTGGTGGCATTTCTCAGTTCCAATGGCATATTTGCCACAAATACGGCTTTCACGCACACATGCCGTCACCGGACAACATGGACTGGATACATTGCTGATCGCAAAGCCCTATAAGGTTCTAAGGCTACAACAGCTGTCTTCAACCAAATCGACGTCATGCTATGCAAGACAGAAGCAAAACCCCTACTTCGGAATGCTCGTTCCTATGGAATCACAGACCTCAATTCTGACCATTAGCCAGTCATTACACGCCTTTGGATGAACCATCTCTACATAATGTATAAACGCCATACCCGGGTAGAGTCACCTACAGCCTACCCAAGCTCATCAGCGACACTGACACTCAAATGTCATACAAAAAGGCATTCGGGGAGCAGATATCTAACATCGACGTCAACTCGAAGCCCTAACCAAAATACTGAAATCTATGGACTAATCAGCTACCGGCACCATAAGTGTTCTTTAAAACAACCACACAAGGTATACTGACGACCCTCTTGTTGAAAGATTTCAGTAGAGCAGAAAGCATTACGGCTGCACTTTGATAGTGGCCAAAGTGAAGACTGCACCAAACTACGCCGGTAGCGCAATAACATTCTGTGCCACATTAGCAAACGCTTAAAAGATCTTGCTTTTCAACAAGCAGACTCCCTAGCAGATGAAATTACGGCCAACGATAACTGTCACAAAATGGTTCTGGCATCCCGAGCCCAGCGAGTTACTGACTACACCACTACTCACTGTACACAACTATGAAGGACAATTTATCTGGACTGACCAGGGAAAAACCGAGGTGATTCGAGAATGGTTCAAGGAACAGTTCACTGACCACGATGATGAGCCTTTGCACCAGTTCTCAGGAGACACCAGGCCATTACTAACACCAATTAAAATAGCAGAACTTGAGAAGGCACTTAAAGCTCGTAGAAATGGACGTGCATCTGGACCTGATGGCATGGGCAATAAACTATTCAATTATGCAGGTGACATTATCTCAAAACCGATCACGTGCCTACTCAACTCAGCTTTTATGCAAACCCTTCCCAGCGAAACACTGTAGGCCAAGGCATCCTTGCCGCACTACCCAAGCCCTAGAAGCCACCAGCCAACCTGCGGCCCATTGTGCTCCTCAACAGCATACGGAAAAAAATCTTATCCAATATTATTCTATGCCGCATCCGAGACAAGATCGATGACTTCATCGGATCATGTGCAAGTGGCTTCAACCTGCGTATTCTTGATGCCGTATAACTGTACCAGCTGGGTAGCTCCAAAAGCAGCTCTAGACAAACTCGATGCCTGCCACCGTAAACACCTACACACCATCACTGGACACCGATGGCCAGACAGTATAATTTCCAATGATGCACTATACAATATGTGTAATACGTCGCCGCTATCCGTAAAGCTCGCCCAGCAAAGATGGTCCATGTTTGGCCATGTGCTAAGGATGCCAGAAGAGACACCAGCACAGAGAGTCTTGGAATTTGTCCTACTCGGAGCCAGCAAATACAAAGCCAGGAGAGGACGTCATTGCATAAATCTGCTAAGCCTGCTACGAGGTGACCTCACGAAAGCAGGACTCGGTACACTCAAGTCAAGGATGGACCTGAGGAGGCTAAGGATTTTGGCAAAATACAGTTATAATCATCATCATCATCATCATTATTATTATTATTATTATTATTATTATTATTATTATTATTATTATTATTATTATTATTATTCTCCGATCTATCGCAGATTATTGTTTTTTCTCAGGATCGTTATTCTTCTTCTTCTTCTTCTTCTTCTTTGAAGTCGCATGAATTAGAGCTCTCAAATTCACAGTGTTTTCGCGTGTTTGTGTCTTGATGTTTAATCGTATCTTGTACAGTGTCTTTATTAACGTTTTCTATCTTATGTTTGTGACATTATTTTCGTAATTTGTTGTTGTTTAACTACGTACTTTGAGAATTTAAGTTTTGAAGTTAGACAGTGTGTGGTAATACATAGGCGCCATTAAGCTAGCCGGCATGTCGGCCTAGCCGCTGGTCAGTGTAAGGCGAGCTTGAGTAGGCTTTTGTTTACTAACAATGGGCACTTTCGCGGAAAGAGTGAACAAATCTCGAGGAGCAGTGACAGGTACGTTAGCTGATTATGAGCCTTTTTGAAGGCATAGTTAGAAAGAATGGAGTGAGAACTGACTGCCTGGAAGGGGTAGCAATCGAGGAGTACGTGAAGAGTGCAGCCGCGGTTGTCTCCCCTGGGCACATCGTCGCTGCCTCCAGAGTGAAAGGGGGTATTAACATGTTTGTGAGAACTGATCGTGATGTGACGAAGTTATGCCTAGAAGGGATACAAGTAGCTGGTCGTTTCCATAACATGTTTTCCCTTGAAAAAGAACCGACTAGAATCGTTATCTCTAACGCTCAGCCATTTATCCCAAACCTTCTGATCACACAAGCACTGGAGTCTCATGGTAAAGTCGTAGGCACTTGTAGGGCCATACCATTAGGCTGTAAAACACCTGAACTTAAGCACGTGAAAAGTTTCAGACGGCAACTACAAATCGTCCTTGAAAAGGGTGTTACGCTGCCTGAATTTCTCGATGTCGTCTGTGACAATAAATCCCATCGTCTTTTCATATCGAATGATGAAATTGTATGTTTCTTTTGTCATCTTAAGGGGCATTTTCAAAGATCTTGCCCAAATAAACAGGTTGCCAGTTCGAACGTAGAAAATACCCAGGTGGTCGTGGATGATACTGCGGACAGTTTAAACACTGAACTTATCGTGAATAATGAAAATTTTCGCGCAGCTCTGGGTCCGTCATCATTGACTGATAAATCTAACAAACATCTGTTAAATAGATCGTCAACAAACAGTTCATTAAACAGATCACCGAAAAAGTCACCTAGCAAAAAGCGTCAAAAAATCCAATTGAATAATCCGCTCGAAGTTTTAAATTATGACAGTGATGAGGAAATCCGTCCAGCTACCCAGTCGCAAAACGGACACAATAATATTAACGTTACTAGTGCCCAAAATGTTAACCAGGATGATCAACATGAGTGTGGTGATAACGCAATACAGGTAGAAGTTCACCGGGAGGCGGAGATGACACAAGATGACGTCATGACTGCTGCCGTAGTAAATGAGGCGCCATCGTCAGTCTTTACAGAGGGGCCTGTAATTTTGTCTAGTGATCGTGGTAACACCCCCCCCCCCCGCCCCCCAATTCCAGTGTTAAAACCAGGACACGATCCTTGCGAGGATGTGAGGGTATTTGCCGATGCGGGTGAGATGCTACCAGTCTCCCAAGAGACTTTATTGATGAATTCTTTTAAGAGGACAGTTCCGAATGCGACACCATGTCCATTGTTTCAGAGATGTCGGATGTCGGAGTTAGAAGATTCAAGGGAGACAACTCTGTCCCTTGAAGATGTAAAAATGTTCGTCGAAAGCATAAAATATAGCAAGAAGGTTATAGAAAAGTGTAGGGATTTTCAGTCGAACTTTAAGATCCTAATTCATCAACTAATCAGGTTAAAAAAGCAATCGAATACTGATCAGCCCATGAAATCCCGTATTTGTAAAATAATTACAAAGTTACACCGTAGCCAGAAAAAATGAAAAGGTGTCCATTTTTAAGTACTTTACTGTTTAAGCATTTTAACACTGATTACTCATGGCTAATTTTATTGTTCTCAATTTTATCTTAATATTTTATATAATGGCATCTCTTTCATTTGTATCCTTAAACACGAGAGGTTGTCGAGATTCTTTCAAAAGATTTCGCATGTTTCATCAGCTGCGTTCGGAACTCAAAGCAGATGTAGTATTCTTACAAGATATTCATACGAGCAGGTCTGATGAATCTGTTTGGAATCTATTATGGCGGGGTAAAACAGTTTTCTCACATCTGTACAAAAATAGTGCTGGGTTGGCAATTTTATTTAGACCTAATTTAGATGTGATTCTGTCTGAGACGAAAACTATTGTACAAGGAAGGATTTTGCATGTTACTGTTAAAATGAAGGATTTTAATTTTTATGTAATTAATTTGTATAATCCTACAGAATGCGCAGATAAACTGAGATGTATTGACTTTGGACCCCACGATTGACAGAACATCGGCCGTCGAACCTCACCCGTCAGCCGCTGATGCTCTGCAATCAGTGCTAAGTTGCCATGATCTCATAGATACATTTCGCTACCTTCATCCCCATGCAAAAACATTTACCTGGAAACGATCAAATGAAACCGCATCTAGAATTGATCATTTTTATATCTCTAATTATTGCAAGCAGATTGTTAAATCATGCTCGGTTGTACCTTGTTTGGACTCTGACCATGACTTTGTTTTGTGCACCATACTTTGTAAAAACAGCAAACGAAAGAGTTCATATTGGTGCTTAAATACATCTCTCTTAAAAGAGCCACAGTATTTTAATTTGATAACTGATTTTTGGAAGAGCTGGCGGGAAGAGAAAGTGAATTTTGATTGTTTACATGACTGGTGGGACATGGGTAAAAAGCACATAGCTACCATTTCGCAGCGTTATTCCCGTGAACGGGCTGAAATCTTACGTGAGAAAAAATTGCAATTGGAATCTGAAATAGATTTATTATCTTCCATGCCACAGAGTAGTGATGATATAAGCCGTCTGTTAGAACAAAAACGATATACATTAGATGATTTAATCAAACATCATGCTAGAGGCGCATGGGTAAGATCACGATTTAAACATCTCAATGAATCTGACAAACCTACTGAATATTTCTTTAATTTAGAACATAAACAAGCATGTAATCGAACGATGTCACATCTAACGCTGCCAGATGGTAGGGCTGCAAATAACGAAGTCGAAATAATAAAGTATGCTACTGAATTTTATAGCGCATTATATAGTAATGCACCAGTATGTAAACAATCAGAGAATGCTCTTTTAGCAAATCTCCCCCAGGTGAGCGAAGCATCAAAAAATGATTTAGACAAAGTACTGATTCTGTCGGATTTTACCAATGCTGTTAATAAAATGAAAAACAATAAGAGTCCTGGAATTGATGGCTTGCCGTCAGAGTTTTATAAAACATTTTGGGAAGTTATTAAACAGGATTTTTTAGACGTTTTTAATCAGGCGATTGAAGATATGATTTTACCTACATCTTGTAGACGCGCTGTCATAACTTTGCTTCCGAAGAAGGGTGATCTTAGTTTGATAACCAATTGGCGACCTGTCTCTCTCCTATGTGTTGACTTGAAATTTTTTTCAAAAGCCTTATATAATCGTATAAGTACATGCCTAAATGAAATAATACATATAGATCAGAGCTACTGTATTCCGGGTCGTAGAATTTCTCATAATATTCGACTAATATCGGATGTTATTGACTATTCAAATTGTTTAAATTTGCCTCTTGGTGTAGTGGCTCTGGATCAACAGAAGGCGTTCGACAGAGTCAGTCACACATATGTGTTCGATACTTTAAGTGCATTTGGTTTTGGAGATCACATCATTCGTTGTATTCGCACGCTCTATAGCAGTAATTTTAGCATTCTAAAAATAAACAATTCGCTCTCCGCCCCGTTCGCTTTTAAGCGTGGAATCCGGCAGGGCTGTTCTCTCTCGGGCGCTCTGTATGCGATTTGTATTGAACCTTTGTTGTGTAATTTGCGATCTGAAACGGGACTAAAGGGGAGAGCACTGCCTGATGCTACGGGTGAAAGAGTTGTCTGTTCTGCTTATGCAGATGACATTACAGCGTTTCTTACATGTGAGGCGGATTTTCTATCATTGAGCTATTGGTTAAGATTATATGAAGACGCTTCAAATGCAAAGGTTAATTACGAGAAAACACAAGGTCTCTGGGCGGGTTCTTGGCATAATCGCACTGACCAGCCATTGGAGATAGTGTGGAATAACACTGGCCTGGTCTTTCTAGGCGTTCATATTGGAAATTCGGAAAATTATTCGAATATAAATTGGGATTCACTAGAAATAAATGTGAATAAGAAACTTGGTAATTGGCTTAACTTATCGAAAGCATTGTCACTGAGAGGCCGAATTATTGTAACTAACCTATTAGCTGCTTCCCAGCTTTGGTATAAATTTGCGGCCCTGAACCCACCCAACGTTCTGGTCAATTCAATTCAGAAGCGACTGGTTAATTTTATTTGGCAGGGAAAACATTGGATAACAAAAGAACATCTGTGCTTACCCTTAGAAAATGGTGGCAAAGGTCTGGTTGATATAAGAGCTAGAATACAGACTTTCCGGATCCAGTATATACAATGTCTATTGAACTCTAATTACTCACACCCATGTTTCAATTTCACGAAATGGTTCTTGAATCGAGTGCATAATATGAAATATGATAACCAGTTATTTTACATTAATCTCACTTCTAATATGTATGAACATTTACCATCTTTTTGTAGGTCATTGTTTAATGTATGGGGTTCTTTTAACATGTCAAGGCAATCAACACCAGTCTGTAAAGCGGATGTCCGGAATGAAGCACTCTTCTTGAATCCTTTCATCCGCAATGTAAACACTGGCTTAAGTCTGTTTTATCAAGATTTCATAGATGGAGGGATTACTACTATTGGTAATATAGTATCTGGTGAACATAAAATATCTATTGACCAATTGTCACAGAAAGTAAAATTCAACTCGAAGAGACTATTAGAGCTCAAATTAAACACTTTGTGGAATAGTATAAACCCTGTATGGATTGGTTTACTAAAGGAATCTAGTCATAATCCTCAGTCTTCATATGATATTCAACTATCTTGTACTTTTAATGACGCCGAATATTGCGTATCCACACACACAGGTTGTAAATCAGATTTCTACAAGCTGTCAGTTTTCAAATCGTATGATGCTGTTTTTAAGATCTCTGGCCGAAGTATTTGGGCTGATATTTTATCTTTAAGTATCACACCATTGGAACACTGTCGCTGCTTTTATGAATACCCCTGTACACCTTATGAAGGTGATATATCATGGAAGATTTTGCACGGGGCACTAAATACTGGTGTGTTTCTTTACCGTGCAGGATACCGTCCTAACGATGATTGTCCGTCCTGTGCAGAGCGGGAGGACCTTACGCATATGTTTTTAACTTGTCCTCGTCTTCAACCATTGTTGTTGCTCGTTCGTAGAACTGTCCTTAAATTGTTAGATATTAGTGAATTTAAAGCTGAAAACTACATAAAATGTTTCACTTGTCCAAATTGTCCTTCTTGGGATGAACGAAAAGTAAAGCATCGCCTCGCAAATTGGGTAATGGCAAATGCAAAAATGGCCACATATATAACACGGCAGCGTCTTCTTGATGGCCAAGAACAAACAGACCCAGTTAAAGCCTTTATATCAAGGCTACGATCACGAATCCATATTGAATTTCAGCATCAGCAAAACATAGGATCTATAGAAACTTTTCTGAATTTCTGGGCTATAAATGAACTTCTATGCAGTGTACAAGATGATGAATTAAATCTCAAGGGACTCGTTTGACCGTGTGTTTTAATTCGTTGTTTGTACCTTGTTTTGGAGTATGATGACAGTTGTTAAAGCTGATGTATTGTTTTGTGTCTTTCTATTAAAAACCATTAGATCTAGTCATGAAGATATTTTATTTTTTATTTATATTGTGCATTTTCCTTTAGCAATATGATACGTTGTATTTTAATTTTTGTTTCTTAACAGCATAATCTATAACATTTCAAATTTGGTATATTTAATGTGAACATGTGATATCTTCCTGATAAATTGTTAATAAAGTACCATGAAAAGTCTTCTTCTTCTTCTTCTTCTTCTTCTTCTTATTATTATTATTATTATCAAGGATTTTCGCAAACTATCTCCTCATACAGTTTTGGTCTGATCAACTTCAAACTTGGTCAACTTGTAATACCCCTTGGGATCTAGTTTGTTCTTACTTTTCTTCTCGATCGGGGGTATGGTTTCCGAGATATCCGTATTTCCGCTGGCAAATAGGAAATGTATGGGAACAATATTCGGACAGCGACTACGCCTAGAGATTTTTCCTCAATCATCTTGAAACTGGAAAGACGTCTATCATGTCTTGCTCTGCATTCAATATTTTTTGGGTGCGGTGACCAGGTTTGGAGAAAATCCGGCATAAGCCGAATTTTTTGGAATCAAGATACTTCATATTTCTAGGGTGGTCAGACGGTTGAAATTACATGTATACATGTAAAATACATGTATTATACTACTCTTGATTAATGAAATAAAATCGTTAGCGAACATGTTAACCATTCAGAACTCTGCATTTCCGTGCCCACCATGTCCCCATAGGAAATGTATGAGAGCAATATTCGGATACTGACTGCTCCTAGAGTTTTACCTCTATCATCTTGAAACTGGAAAAACGCCTAGCATGTCGTGACATGTTTTGGGCACGGTGACCCGTTTTTGAGAAAATCTGGTATACGCCCAATTTTTTGGAATCAAGATAATTCATATTTCTAGGTTGGTCAGATGCCTGATATTTGGCATATACGTAGATACATTATACTACTATGGATTAATAAAATAAATTCATTAACATGTTAACTTTTCAGAACGCTACATTTCCGTTCCCAACATTTCCCATAGGGAATGTATGGGAGCAATATTCGGTCAGCGACTGCTCCGAGGATTTTTTTCGGAGCATCTTGAAACCTAACATATTTCTAGGATCTGTTGACCCGAAAGTTGGCCAAAAACATCTTTTCGGTTCAATGACCGGTTTTTAGAAAATGCTGAATAACTACTATTGCTTACTAAAATAAAATCGTTAGTGGACATATTAACATTGCTATTATTGCAAATCTGCATACTAAACAATATTTTCATGATTTGCTGATAGATGACGGAATCATTGTCGGATTGATTCAGCATTTAGATCGTCTGGGGCGGGGGGGGAGGGTGGCGGCAGGGGAGGGGGTGCTGGAATTGCCTCTCAGACACCATTTACAGAACTCCGATATCCCGAACGGTTCATGAGATATTGAGATGTATGTATAATAGACAGATATGTCAATAGGGAATGTATTGGAAATTGATTTGATGATAAATTACCAAGTTTTGGGAATATCATATCTAAACTTGGTACATTTCTAGTACGCACCAGGCATGCATAGCTCATCTATAGAAATTGGATCTGGTGTATGGTTCACGAGAATTCAATGTTTTCTTGTCCAAAAAGTCCAATGGGAAATGTACGGGGGTGCTATTCGGACAGCAACTCGTCCTAGAGTTTCTTGCAGATCATGGAGAAACTTAACAGACCTCTAGCATCTGTTAACCCGCACCTGACACCTACATATCTTCCTGGTCCATTGAGTACCATTTGCGATTTCTAGTCTCCAAACTTGAGACACTTTCAGTACACCTTAGGGCCTGGGATGTTTTTATTTTTCTTTTGGATCCAGTGAATCGTGTCCGAGGAATACGCTTATCTGTGCCCAAAATGCCTCAAAGAAAATGTGTGAGAGTGATATTCTGATAGCGACTTCCCTTAAGGTTTCTGCAGATCATGTAGAAACTTAACATCCTTCCAGAATCCATAGTCACACATCCGACCCAAAATCAAGGAAAATGCCATCAAATGTCAAATAAAGGAGGAATTCATGAATTTTGTTTGGCCCAGGTAGTCAGAAACAATCAAAATTCACCAGATTTAATTGCCTCAATCAACTCCAACAGGTAAAGGGAGGTAATTCATGCCAAGACCTAAAATTGGTCACTTTGACCCCTGATTGATCTTGACCTTGGACGGATCACTTTCATACCATCATGGGAATCGAAATTCATCATATTGAACTGACACAATCAACTTCAACAGGTAAAGGGAGATAATTCATGCCAAAAACAAAAATTAATCAGCTTTTTTGAATGAATTGCCCCCCCCCCCTTACCTTTAATTCATTAATTTCTCCTTTATTTGACATTTAATGGTATTTTCCTTGATTTTGGTAAAAATTCCACTACAGCAAATAAGGACACATTATTTTATACTTCAGGATCAAGGCTATCGGTTTTCAATAAATCAGCTTTTCCATACCCTGTGTAAATCTATGGTAATTTCAACTATGGATCTTTGAACTACGACAACACTTAGACTTTTTATCAGATCAGCATCAGACATGTTCAATGATCATATGAGAAGAGGGCTTATAATATTCCTTAATGCCCAGTCATCGCAGATTTACAGTTACTTCAGTAAATGTGTTCTAGTTATTATTATTATTATTATTATTATTATTATTATTATTATTATTATTTCTATCTTATATATGACCTGTAGGGAGAAGGCAAAGGAAGATCGTAGAACGTTTACCCTAATCCCAATATGCTTTCTGTGCAATAAAATATGTTTAAACCTAACCAATGTGTATCATTTTACTATGCTGTTCTTATACATCGGTAAAACATTTCTGACGGACGTTTGAATGTCTTTAAACGAGACTTTTGGACTGTAAATAAATCGTAGTGCGCTCGTACACTGACTTTCATGTCGCAATAATGTTCATCTTTGTGTTATCACCATCGCTTTGATATTTCCATGGATGCCATGCTAGAATGCTAGCAATAGAGAGTTCACATATTTTTAGAATTGCGAGATCGCTTACGATGCCCTAAGATGAGTATCATCGGAGTTGAGTACTTTTTGATCAGGTGCACATGTTACAGGACACAACCAGTTCCAGTCGTATTTTCTAGACGGATCTCTTTTATAAAATAATACTATAACATTTCTGAAATCACAAGGGTATTCGATTCGTGCCTGTCTGTCTGTCTGTCTGTATGTCTGTCTTGCAGGCTGACTGACTACCTGCCTTCCTTCCTGCCTGCCTGCCTGCCTGGCTGGCTGCCTGCCTGCCTGCCTGCCTGGCCTACCTACCTGCCTGGCCTACCTGGCCTACTTGGCCTGCCTGGCCTGCCTGGTCTGTCTGGCCTGTCTGGCATGCCTGGCCTGCCTGCCCATCTGCGTGTCTGGTTGTATGTATGTCTGTCCATCGCCTATCTTCGTGTTTGAAAAGGTTGCACATCCTCGGAGTGCATGGTTCTATGTTATAAATAAGCCCATTTTCATATTGTCTATCATGAGTTATATGCTTAAATGTCAACTCAGCTGGCGATAGGACAAATAAAGTCGGTTACCATTGTCAGATATTCACGTATCAAATACAGCCTGATAACGCATATTACCGGATCGGTTCTTGGCCAATGCTGGGACAATGAAGCCAGGTATTTGCCTCGTACCGACCCAGTGACCTGTGTTATCTGAGAACGTTGACGGTGCTGGAATTGTTCCAATGAAAACTTTACGATTTTTTTTTTAAACATATTTTATTGCATATATTACAATGGGATTGGGCACAAGTTGTTCGAAACTTAGAAAAGCCCTCTCCCTACAGAAAAAATGTATAGGCGGCAAACATAAACATATGCACAAAATAACAAAGTAAACGTATAAACAGATTAAATATTATAATACATGTACATCATATTGAGTATTTATATATATATGAGAGAGAGAGAGAGAGAGAGAGAGAGAGAGAGAGAGAGAGAGAGAGAGAGAGAGAGAGAGAGAGAGAGAGAGAGAGAGAGAGAGGGAGAGAGAGAGAGAGAGAAGTATAGTGAAGAGAGATCCAGAGAGGATAGTGAGGTCAATAATTTTGCCCAACTGTAATATTTTCACGATGACCACCATAACAAAACGCCCAAGGGCCAGTGTTGCTCACCTGGATCATATGCACCGGAAAATATGGAAATTTGGGTTGAAAGCTTTAAGGTCGTTTGAGAGGAGTATCATTTTGGCAATCTCCGGACGATTTTTTAAAGAAAAAACTAAGATTTTCTCAGATTTTCTAAGATTTTTACTCAGACAATTGTCCGATCAAAACTCCGATTGGTATTTATTTATGGGCTATCCACCATAGGGCCTTTCCATCAAAAATTGGTTGAAATCCGCCAAGGCGTTTAGGAGTAGAATTTTTACCCTTTAGTGTCGACACCGGCCAAGTCCGGCCTTCTTAGTGGTCTAGAGGAGTGCCCAGTTGTAGACCAGGAGAAGACTAATTCTGAAAACCGAAAATATCAATGCCTTCGGGTTTCCTTTTATGATGGTGAGATGGATAACACATAATCTTGCCAATTTTTAGTGATATTGTTATCAAAATAGACACACATTTGTGGCAATGTTAGTAGACTCACAAACGACGGTTCGTTTAGCGTCCTCTACGATTTGAATCATCGTCCTATCACACGGTCTCGCCCTCCCACTACTCTCTCGTATCGTGTCGAACGGCGAAGCGATGTGAGTGGGCGTATGTTAGTACGATGGATTTGAATAGGCCTATGGTATATGCAAGTTGGTTACGTAATTAGGTCAGCATGGGTCAAAGGGTCAACAATTTTAATAGCTGCTTAAAATCAGACAACAGAGAAATTGCAGATATAGGAATATTTTAGTTAACAGCTTTAACAGTGAATGATAGTCAACCTGAAAATTCTGATTGCGAATACATTAAATCTAAGAAAAATAGCTTTAAATGTTTCCAAAACAATATAAATTGTAGGACATAGTGTTGAATATGTTGGACTTTATTTGATTGGAAGCCATTGCTGCCTAGAACAGCAATATCTTCCATTCAAAATAAATCCAAATTATTCACCAGGCCATTTCTTAGTTGTACTAACAAACATGTTTCGGGGTTTTTTGTTTTGGAAAGATGTTAAATTATTCCTGAGCCGCATTGTAGGCCTGCGCGTATTCAGACATACAGCAATCCATATCTAGGCACCAATATGGCAGTTTCCACAAACCGCGCATGGACGGGTAACGCGTATACTGCAATCTCAGACTTGTTAGCTCCTACAAGATAAGGGCGTGGCAGGCATTCCACGTCTTGTAGCAGAGGTGTGTAATTAATTTACGTTAAGACTGAATTCCTCATCAATCTAATGCTTGGTCTTGTATGCTGATTGCAATAAAGAAATCCAGTCTATTGATCAATCATATGGCATCATAATCAGCTACGTCATTTATAAGCTGACGTCATAATCAATTACGTCATTAATGGCGTACTTATGTCCGCCATAAGCGCGTGATAGTCCGTCAAGTTGTACGGATTGTATGTCTTTTCTATTTAATAAACATTCTGTCATAGGCAAGAACAGCACCCAGTCAAATTAGTTTCAAAATATGCAACAGATTGCCTGCATTTTTAATGGAAATTGAGATTCGGCTAGTACAGGGATCGATCAATCCCGACATGGGCAAAGCGTGGGTGGCCCTTAGCTAGAGATCGGCGTGGTATAGCTAAAACTGTATTCATCCATTGATAATCAATTTATCAGTTCCGCAACTATTCGGCTATCAGTATCAGTTGATTTGAATTTGACAGTAAAACATGTAACCACATTTGGACCAGTACGTATGCTAAACACAAACACATTCACGCACTCATACTTATCAGTCAAAGACGCACGTACGCAACGATTCCTGTGGGGATCAATTAAAAACTTTAAAACAGAAATTCTCAGAAACCGAATTGTAAGGTAATACAGGCTAGTTGTTAATTATGTTGAAAATAATTTGACCAACAACTGTTACGTCTATGGCAGCAACAGCTCGCAGTCAAATCAGTTTCGAAATACTCAGGAGAATGGTTATTAAAGTGTGTATTGTTTATGTGGACTTAAAGGAAATCTCGCCTTACCTAATACTAACCATTCCCGTGATGGAATTAGCCACCTATAATCCATCCCTGAAATTTTAGCTTTTTATCATGCCGACAACGAAAGATAATCAGGCTTTTGTAGCTAAACGTTGCTACATTTCTACAGCCTATGAAAGCTATCATGATTTACTTTTTATACCAATCAGAAAAGCCTACAGTGTCTGCCTCGGGGTGTATACTCAGTCATAGAGGTGCCATCTGTATACTTTGGGAATTGCGGTATAAAGGCAATCATACAAGAAAGCTGTTGAATATTTTGAAACTAATTTGACTATAAGTTGTTGCCACCATAGGCAGCAATAACTTCCAGTCAAATTCGTTTCGAAATATTGAACGAGATGAGTATTACATGATAAAGAATGTAATGCATTGGCACTTACATGACATCACGCTCTATCGCTTGAGGAGACAAAATGATGGCGATCACTGTTCAACATTTACGTGATATTGCAAGGCAGATAATTGTGACACCAGATCAAAGACATATAATGCATACAGTTTTGTGACGGACTTTTTCGCTTTTCGTGATGAAGCTACGGCATGATGGTTGTGAGGTTAGCTAGCACCTAACATATTTGTTTATGATGTCAGATACATGAGTGACAGATCGAATGACTAAATGTTCATCAGTATACTATTTTGTGACGGATCATACAGGTAACCTGCAAGCTGTTGAAAACATTTCCAAACTAATTTCGAAGGAATCTCTCGCATGTCAACAGCGCCTCAACGCGCTGAATATGCCGCTTAGGCAATATCAATTCATGAATCCATTTCATCATTCAATCATATGACGTCAAAATCAACTACGCCACGTGTATGCTGACGTCATAATCATGACCTCATTAAAGATTCGATTAAGTCCGTCTTTAACGCTTAATAGTCCGACACGTTGTACGAATTGCATGTTTTTGCTATTTAATAAACATGATGTTAAATATTTTGAAACTAATTTGACCGGGCGCTGTTGCTGCCATAGGCAGCAACAGCGCCCGGTCAAATTAGTTTCAAAATATTTAACAGCTTATCTGTATAGTTTTCTGGAAATTGATAGTCAGGGAGTTCAGGGGATCGATCGATCCCAACACGAGTGAGGTGTGGGTGGAGCTTAGCTTGAGATAGGCGGGGAATAGTAAAAACTGGAAATGTCCGTTAACCCTCTAACGGTCAAGATTTTACAAGAAATATATAATTTTTTCATGTCAAGAAAAGGTTGTTTTTTTAAAGTTACCAATGAAATTTACAAAAATAACCTCTCTTTTCCTGCAATGGCCATTCCTCACCACCATCACAGCTTCTGACCGGCTTGACCATCAAAGTGACGATGGTCAAGAAAATTCAAGTTTTTGCTTAGCCAGTGTTCATCTACAGGTCAAGAGAAGATAATTGTGGTATTTACCACTGGAATGACTGGCTCGGTTACTCTTATCTTGTTCTACAAACCCACACTCCTCGAGATCATTGCAGATGGCGTTTTGTCAACTTGACGAGTAAAGGGTTAGGTTGACGCAAGAGAGCTTACATTATTCCGCATCGCTTACCTGGCAATGAATATCTGATACCAGCTATTGAAAGGGATGTTAATCGCATCTCAAATGTTGTATTGATTATGTTTTGTAGATTCCATATCATTCATATCCTGTCACGTTCCCTTATCTGTATCAAAATCATCTGCTTTTAATATTGCGTAAATGTTGAACAGTGACGCCACAATTTTGTCTCCTCTAGCGATAGTGCGCGATGCCATGTGAGTGCCAATGCATTACATTCTTTATTATGTCATACTCATCTTGCCGAATTTGCTGCCTATGGCGGGAGCAACTTCAAGTCAAATTGGTTTCAAAATCTTCAACATGTATGATTGCGTTTATATCACAATGTCAAACGATAGTTGGCACCTCTATGACGAGCGTATATATCGAGGCTGACGTGTTGGGGTGTTTCTGATTAGTTGAAAAGTAATTCATGGCAGCCATCATAGGCTGTAGAAATGTATCAACATTTAATTACTAAAACCTGAATACGTTTCGTTGTCAGCATGATAAAAAGCTAAAACGACAGAGATGGATTATGGGTGGCAAATTATATCGCCTGAATGGTTATTATAAGATAAATTGAGATTTTCTTTAAGAAATAATCATTATTGGTTACGCATGCGTGCATGTGCCAAGAGTGTGACCGATAGGAAACGAACTGTGGTCGGGTAACAGGAAGGACTAGCCAACCCGGAATCAGTAAGACGCCGTCTCGGGCGACGCCACGGCCACCCTGTTGGATGGCCTGCGCAGACACAGGCAAGAGCGTCTAAGACCCGATATGCCTCTTCTGCGCATGCGTCGGGACACTAGAAGCACGCCAGTAATAGCCAGGTTTTCTTATAGGGGCATGGTCATGTACGCGTGATACCATTGACTGGGTAGACACTTTTTAGATTGTACATATTATCTTAGCACGACCGCTTCCTCGGGAATAAGGCCAATGATCACAATGTCCCTCGTAGTGTTCGGTACCGCTAGGAAGTTTGAGAATCCTGGTTTCTGGAAACACCTCGAAGTTATTCAAGAAGAAAGCAACCATCAAATCGGCACATAACATAGCCTGATCTGAATAAAGTAACCAGCAACTTGACCACACCATTGAAAACCTGCCCCCACCCTACCCCCACCCGGCTTGGATGCTGCCAAGATCTCCTCGCCCACTTAGGAGACTTTTTTATTGTTTTCAATTCAATTTATTACTCCTAGAATTTTTACAAAGTATGTGGGGAACATATTTACATTCAAATAGATATATACTAGTGGTGTACAAGTGTACAAGTTCATAGCAGGTTTTTTGTTTCAGCAATAATAGTACTACTGCTAGTAGAAGAAGAGGTAGTAGTAGTAGTAGTAGTAGTAGTAGTAGTAGTAGTAGTAGTAGTAGTAGTAGTAGTAGTAGTAGTAGTAGTAGTAGTCGTCGTCGTCGTCGGTGTTGTTGTTCAGTACTAGGCCAGGCATAAATACAAATTTTAGAGTGTCATAACTATTGAGACTAGTGTCTCTGACCGCAATGTATAGCACACCTCGGCATACAAAATGAGAACAACTATTCTATTTCTGCCCAAAGCGTGTTACAACCTTTGCAGCAAATTGGCATAGTTTTCTTTGCAATGTCAAGTTGGGAGTCGACAATAGCTTTTTCAAATTTATAGTAGTTTGGTGGTGTAGAGTAATAAGCAGGTATGAATAATTTACGGGATTCTTCAAGGTATGAGCGTGGAGCGGTAATTTGAATGTAAGCGACTGCTGCTGCTGCTGCTGCTGCTGCTGCTGCTGCCGCTGCTGCTGCTGCTGCTGCTGCTGCTGCATATAACATCAATAAAATACCACAGTCAATCTCAAACAATATTTTGAAACTAATTTGACAGCAACAGCTCCCAGTCAAATTAGCTTCAAAATATTGTTTGAGATGGACTGTGGTATTTTGTTGATGTCATATGCAGCAGCAGCAGCAGCAGCCGCTTACATTCAAATTAGTTTCAAACTATTTAATGGCATGATTTCCTACATCAAGAATTATTTTTCACATTTTGTATTTCAGATTCTGGAAGGTGGTCTTGTCTTAAAGGCCATCTTTAATCATAGCTAATGTATAGTATCCCGTGCTGTGTCGTGTCTAAACTGTTAAACGCTGTTATACCTAAACTTGGTTTAAACCTGGTTTCGTTGTTTGATTTAAACATATTGTTATTGTTCAAAATACAGTAGGATTGAGGCAAAAGTTGTCTCCAACTTAGTTACGACTCGCTCCCAATATAGTCCAGTGGAAATCAACAGAAATATAGGCTAACCCGGACATTTTGTATAACAGACGATTTTGTGTTCCAAACACTTTTTATGACTGTCCAGAGTCCACACAAGAAATTCTCACAAATTCACACTTGGGGAAACCTGATTTTTAACCCTTTGAAGTTAGGGAACGAAATGTGAAAAATAGTTAGCATAAATAGGTAATCTGTTGAGAATTTTATAAAATTAGACTTACTGACAATTGCTATTGTCAGTTGTGTATATGACAACAGATCCCAGTCAAATAACCTGTAAGACATACTAATGTAAATTAAAATTAATCAGTAAAACCTGTCTATAACAACCATATATGATTTGATACATGAGTGTGAATTCCAGAACATGGTACATCAATGTATGGCCAGTTTTTTTAAAGATCTGACGGAGAGAGTTACACATATGGACAGCATGTCGATCGCAACTATGCAGTCAATGATATAAATATTCCTAACGCTATTATTCTTACTATTACAATAATATATAGTCCGGGGTAAATTTAGAAGATGTTACTTGAAGTAAGTTAAGGCGATTCAATAATAAAACGATAAATATATAGAGTCAAAATCACATTGTTCATGCTAATTAATGGTTTAGTACAATTATGTCTGACCCTACGCAAGAAAAAACATGTGTTGTATGTAATGTTTCCCATGATAGCAGCAGTTCTAGAAAACTTAGTCATAAAGGGCTTTCAACGCTGCTTGACGCTTCAAAGCTTCGTGGAGATGGTATTGATTTGAAACTATCTCCGTCGAACGAACATTATGTACACGATAAATGCTACAAAAATTACACGTTGCCTAGAAATATTGCAAAAGTGCAACAGCAAAACAGAAACGATGAAGGAGTGCTACCATCTACCCCTACACTGCGCTCCGAATCTAATCATTATGATTACCATACTCATTGTTTGATATGTGCTGAAGAGCTCGACTTTGATGCTGTCCGCCGTCACCCTGAACGACATTCTCACATAAGCAATATTGAATATGTTAGTAAGGGTAAACTCAGTGTAGTCCAGGGAACCGTGTTAAACGCATGTGGCAAAAGGCACGATTCGTTAGCTAATGATGTTAAAGCAAGAATACTTTTTGCATGTGACCTATGTGCTGTTAAAGCCAAATATCATCGTCAATGTATGCACGAATTCGTCTCTTGTAGAAACATCCGTTCGTGTGGTGCTTCTGGAAGTAATGCCCGGAACTTTGATGAAATGAATGATGTGGGCTTTAACCATCTATGCAATTGGCTAACAGCACCAGAACAGCAACAGCGCCAGTTCACTTTACACGACCTTCGTACGCAATTGACCACCTACTTGCCAAATGGTGTACCCGCATATAGCATAAAGCACGTCCAGCGTCGTCTGCTCGGCCGATTTGGGACAGATGTGACAATATCCCAGGTTGAAGGCAAGACAAGGGTGGTCACATTGACTGATAGAGCATCTTCTATCAAACACGAATCATATGCAGAATCAACCAGTGACGAGAGTGATGAAACTATGCGACTTGTTAGACTGGTGTGATCTATGATTAATCAAACAATTAAAGATATTGATCAACCATCAGATGTGTATCCAGAACCGTCCAGTTTAGACCTTGAAAAGCATGACATCGAGGTGCCAGATGCATTGAAACATCTTATTTCATGTATCTATTCTGAACCTCGTAGTGAATCTGCCAAGTTGAAAAATAAACTTAGGAGGGTATCTGTATGTCATGTTATCATGCAAGCTGTTGGAAAGCAATCATTTGTATCTCCACTGCTTCTGTCCATTGGTGTGTTCATCCACCAGTCTACCCGCTCCCGTGTTATCATAGATATGCTCTCATCCCTGGGACTCGGTGCTTCCTGACCAGGTAATTGCATTTCAGGGATCTGCAGTTGGAAGCACATCCGTTGAAGACCTGTGTCCTGGGCTCGTAGGGAAGAAGGATGGAGGGGGTTTCTATCAATGGGTAGCTGACAATTTTGATTACAACGAGGACACGATTTCTGGTCACGATACAACGCATGTGATGGGGATCATTTCGTGTCAAACAATGGCATCACCCGCAAGCAGGGCTAACCCAGTTGGGGCAATATGTCGTAAAACTATAACTGCTGATAAGATCAAAGAAGCTGGTGATTTGGGGAGCTTCATGCTACCCTACACGTCTTCTAATAAATCCCTAATGGCAGATGTAAGGATAAAGACCATTAACCCCATCAGCTTACCTATTGCTATGCACGGTCAATTAGACACATTGTGGTTGTACTCTAGCCTTCTCACAAGTCAGCCACCAAACTGGCAGGGGTTCATGTCTGAAATAACGACATGCAACAATTTCCACTGCACGGCAGTAGTTTACAACCCCATGGTACCTTTGAATCCAGGACCAAATGAAGCTGTATATAGTACCATGATGTATGTGCAGTCCCAATCCCTAAAGGCAGGACTGTGTTGCGAAACCATAACATTTGACCAGCCATTGTACTTGAAAAGCTACAAAATTAAGCAAGACACTCATCCACAGTTTAGGAACATGTATATAAGGCTGGGTGGCTTCCACCAACTAATGTCCTTTCTTGGAGCGGGTTGTAAGATCACGGAGGGGAGTGGGATCAAGGATTTGTGGGCAACCATGTATGCTAGGAATTCCCTACCTAGGATAATGGAGGGAAAAGCTTACACAAAGACATTAAGAGCATGCCTCCTTATAGATGTCGCATTGCATCTTTTGCTAATTCAACCCGATGTTGATATAATTTCTCTACAAGGCAGTGCTGCAGACAACACACCCAGCAGTACATATGGTGAATCTGAATTTGCAGAGCTGCAAGATGAAGAAAGTGATGTTGATCCTGATAGCGATGACGCTTCGGATGAGCAAACAACCGAAACAGAAACATGCTGTGAAAGTCAAACACATATGTCAACGGATGATATGTGGTCAGAGCTGCGCAATTTATACGATGCTATTATGTCACATGATATTTCAGCAGACGATGTTTGTGACAATGACCATTTGCAAGACCTATGTAAGCAAGTTTCTAATTTGAATTAAAACGTAGAGAAATCAAGAACTGGTAAATTGTGGTCGTTGTTCATGGAATTTGTCGCCATTGTACGATTGTTCATCATGGCTGAGCGTACTGGTAATTGGCTCCTTCACTTAAAGGCGACAGAACTAATGTTGCCATTCTTTGCTGCTGCAGGGCACAACAATTACACAAAGTGTTGTCGCCTCTACCTCCAAGATTCTGATGATCTATGTACTTGTCTGGATGGTCCCCTGCACGAAGGGCACTTTGCTGTACGCAGGAATGCTAAACTGTATTGGACTGGTACCTGGTCTGATATGACAATTGAACAGAGTCTAATGAGAGCTGGGAAGACACAGGGTGGATTGATCAATACAACGCACAAGGAATCCGCTAGAACAAAATGGCTTCTCACTGCACACATCATAGCACAGTACACACACGCTCTGCGGTCATTGACTGACACGTTCACCGGGACATGGTCAGAACAACACAGAGATGTTCACCCTGCAGATATGAGACGAGATGTAGAAAACATGAAGAAATTCACTCTGTTTCTTAGAGAACACAATCCATTCGCAGTTGAAGACGATCAACTGAGAAATATCGCAACTGGTTTTATTGCAGACCATCGTGTTACTGCCGATGATGCCATTGATATTGGTCGAAGAATGCGTGAGAAGTTAAATGAGAAAAGGTTTGGCGACATTACGCTAAAAAAAGCAGATCAAGCTGTAACATTTGCTGTCATGCGAAAGGTAGTTAAAGTAAGAAATGAAGATGTCCATATGTCTTCCCAGGAGCTGTACCATCGCTTAATGTCAACTGCATCTGTTTCAGGACCTCCAGACAAAGCGATCTTTGAATACGAGCTTGCAACGGTATGTCCCGCCCTCTTCCACGATGACGGAACTATGAGGAAATCGCAAAAGTCACAACTGGCGAAGTATATAATTGAAATGAACACATCAATGCTACAGCAAGAGACAACAGAGCCAGCTGCAAGAGTATTTGATGGCTGCGCACTTTTGCATCGGATACCATGGCCTAAGGGTGCAACAATGGAGACCGTTTGTAGCTCATTCGTAGCCTCAGTAGTACATTATCAGAGGCTTGATGCGCCTGTATGCGTTATATTTTATAACTATCAAACTGAGACCAGAAAAGATCAAGAACAGATGCGACGACGGCTTAATCAAGTTGGCGCTCCTGTTCCAGGAAACAAAACTGAATTTCTATCAAACAAACGCAACAAGCAGAATACCATAAATCTGTTGGAAAAACATTTATCAGATGCAGGTGTTGAGGTGACACATGCAGTAGATGAAGGCGATGCTGATGTGGTGATTGTAAGGAGAGCATTATAATTGGCAGGAACTGAAAGAACAACGATAGTTGTTACTGACGATACAGACATATTGATCTTACTCCTCTATCATGAAAGCACCTCTGCAAATATTTTCCTACAAACAAAGCAACATAAGCTATGCGTCAAAGTGGCCACAGAGATCTTAGGCAAGGAATTGTGTATGTGCCTGCCATTCGTCCATAGTATGTCTGGATGTGACACGACATCAGCTTTATATGGCATGGGCAAAGTAAAGCATATGAAAATGATCCAATCTTCACCAATCCTCAGACAAGATGTACTTGCATTTGGCGACATCTCCAGATCAAAGGCGGATATAATGGTTATTGGTGAAAAGTACATTAAGTCTTTGTATAGTGCTGGATCAAGAAGTCCTGCCTTAGACAATCTCAGATACATGACAGCCATCTCTCCTAAGCATGTACCAGTTGAAAGGATGCCACCCACACGTAGGGCAGCATACTTCCATAGCCCTCGGGTTCATCTCCAAGCAAGCACATGGCTTCAGCTAAAAACTGTGTTAAAGAAAGAAGAGTATGGTTATGCAGTAGAACAAAGATCAGTGACGGCGATCATTACGGACAAGTCAGCAGCGCCTCCGGAGCTACTTCTAAATTTAAGGTGCCAATGTAAAAGCAGCACACATCTGTGTTCCTCGTGTAGTTGCTCCAAGAAAGGCATTCCCTGTAGCATACATTGTAAATGTGAAGGTCACTGCCTTAACAGCTCGAAATTTGAAAGTGAAAATGCATAGACAAATTTCAGCCATTCTGCCTGTTCGCTGTGTTTCACAACAGTCGCTCAGTTTGCATTAAATTTATAGTTTATCAAGTGATTTGGATGATGACGTACTTTAAACTGTACAACACTCACCAAAACACGAGTTTTTAGAGTCAAAATACATATTACCTGGTTATTGGTCATCGCCTTGGCGGCCATTTTGAATTTCCTCTAAAAAACATATTTCCCCATGTGTGAATTTTGGAGAATTTTTCTGGGATGTATTTTGGGCCATACCGAAGTGATTAAAACAAAAATTTGTCTGTTATACAAAATGTCCGTGTCCATGTCAATTTCTACTGTACTAATTTTCCGAATTTTCCGTAAATTTGACAATTTTATCTTTTTTATAATACCAATTTTTGTTTAAATAAATGAAATTATGCTACGTCTATGCTCAACCCCCCTCCCTAGTGTAACGGTCCAGGCTGCCTATACTTTACCACTTGTATATTTGATAATGCTATGTCATTATAAATTATATCGCCATATGACCTATAACGAGTATTTTGGGATATTACTGCATCTGGCGGGTGGGCAAGTTGGCAATCTTTTTAAAAATAACTTCAACGCATATACTGGTACCGTATTTCACCGCACGTATACGCCAGCATAACGCAGACGGCTATCAGCTAAAGGGACAGCACTCTTCCAGGAAGATCTTTGTTATCATTGCCCATAGAGTTATCTATAGTACTACCTCTATGTAATTGCCATTGGTAATCTAAGGGGGGTGGGGCTGGGTTACAATCTGGTGTGAGCAGCGCAGCAATGCCTTCCAATCAAATTAAGTCCAAAATATTCAACAGAGTATTTTCTCACAGCGTGTTGAAAATTTTACTAACTACGATAGTTCTGTTTTTGCTCTGGGAAACATTTTAGCTTATTTATGAGTTTACTGTACCTGTCATCGTTCATACCCTGTCTCCTATCGAATTATGATATGACAATTCTAAACCGTTGAACGCTAAAGTCCCCCCCCCAACACCCCCGAATCTTAATTTCAACCGTACAGATAAAATGTTGAATATTTTGAAACGAATTCGACGGGAATATGTTGAAATGTTGCTGCCTTACAGCTGCTAAGGCAGCAACAGCTTCCAGTAAAATTAGCTTCAAAATATTCAATAGGTTTCTTAAATTGTAAACGTGTTCAACGGGTTTACGATAGGCGTGACGGATTGCGCAGTATGGGAAGGAACTCTTGTTTGTGGTTAATGTAACGAGAGTTGTAACGAGAGTTGACCCCCTTAGATCGCTATAGTATTACTCGACTCGACTAGATATAAATCGTGTGTATTTATTTACTGTATGTAGAACCTAGACACAAGCATTCTCTAAGCATTTCTTTGCAATGGAAGTTCCCTACATGGTGATATAAATTTTCTCGTTGGAACATTTCAACAGTTAAGTTGCTAAGTTAAAAAGGGGCAGAATTCTATCAGAGACAGACCAAGGTCTTATGCTCATCTGACTAAGATTTCATAAGTTCAAATGGGGGCAACTCCATCAAAAATTTACGGAAATACATGAACCTCGAACTCCAAGGTGCGTATTCGTAGCAAAATGCGTTAAACTTATATTAATTTATACGGAATATAATAACCGTATGTTAAGATGTATTTCCTTTCATTACATCTATAGGAACATGACAATACTCTAAATGTAAACAATTGGAAAAAAATTTTATCACGCATATTGGTGTGAATATGTGCCTTTAATCTGGAACTTCCCATAATAAAATGATGCAAGTTTCAGTTGAGTATGTTGAAGGAGAACGAAAAAAGGTCTGGATTTCTGAAATTTTCAATATTTCAAAATTCGAAAGTGGGCATGCGTAACTCCATCAAAGCTCGATGAAATTTTCTGAAATTCGTACTTGCTCTGTAGGCCTACCTGCTTATAACAGAGCAATGTATCAATTTTCAGTTGAATATGTCGAAATATTGCGAAAATGGTGTTTATTTATATATATATATATATATATATATATATATATATATATATATATATATCTCATAATTCGACATGGGACTCTATGAAAACTTGACGAAAATGTCTTAAACTCGGTCATATAATAAAGCAAAATACCAATTTTCAGTTGAATATCTTGAACCCTGAATAAGCGTGAAACTTCCTCACGGTTACGGACAATATTTAGGGACATTCATGACGTTAGGACATGATATTCATCAGTTTTCTTCCATCTTTCCCACGGTGCCTTGTCCGGTACGATTACCTTAAAGTGTGAGTGGCGCGACTGTTATTAACTTTGCATATATAGATCACACATGTGTCAGCATTTCAGAAAATACACACCGATTCGCTTGAAGCGTTCTCAGTTAATAACAAAAACATATCTAACAGACTGCCACTAACGCGCTGATCGATTCTAACTCAAAGTGTATCACTCGGATGGGACGTAAATCTCGCTAATTTATTTGCTCAAACGGTTCTAATAAGACGACATTTGCCTCCCTTGCACCATAATTTCAATGAAAACCGTCGAATTTGTTCAAGAAAATTTAAATTTTCTCATACATGACGTCCATTTGCAGAACAAAAGAAGACTATTTTTAAAAAGTTATCACTGGAATGACTGGCTCGGTTATCGAACCGGTCATTCCAGCGGTAAATTTTCAAAAATAGTCTTCTCTTGGTCTGCGAATGAACATTATTTCTCAAGACCACTGCAGAGGCCGTTTTTGGCTGATCAACATGAGTGTTAACCCGGTGAACATACAATTGAATAAAAAGATACTGTTGATTATTTTGAACATAATTAAGCAGAAATGTCTTCCAAACCAATTATGTTCAAAACATTCAACAGAACATTGTTACATCGGGTTCAAAATTGTTTTCTTTTGGAAACAGGTTGATTGAGACACAAAATGCACTACAGTTGTGGCATCTATGCGTGTCCTCGAAGTTACCCCGAGGCCCCAAACATTCCAAAATAATTTTCGTGTCACTTTGGGTGCGGGGGGGGTGGGGCTGGAAATTTGGGGGCCGTGTGAAAATGAAATTGTTGCACTGCCTTTAAAGTCCGTATGTAAACACAATTTCAATAGCAAAATTATACAATATAGTTGAAATACAATCAAAATCAGTCTCTCAAATATAAATTGCGTGAGCATACAGTAAAAATAAGCAAGAAATGCAAATTTAAAACCACGCAAAACGGAAATTCTGTTTTCAACTCTTTCAAATCCAGCAATCGATAAGCCGCCTGTATCTACGTCACTCCAGTTACGGCTAACATAGATAGCCCTGCCTTGGAATCAATAGTAAACAGGGCAGGTATCGAAAACGCTGTACGGAACCGTGTGTTAACCTACAGTTTGTAGGCCTAACGTACCGAGTCCAAGATTAGGCCGCGTGGCCAGCGGTGATTAATAATGATGGCTGGTAAGAGTCTGAGATGACAAGCTTTGAGTTTGTTCAAGAGGACATAGTTCAAGAGTATTTAGTTTTTATAGTCGCACAGCAATGTGGACCTTTCCTGATTTAGCTATGCCCCGCTCATCACTACATAAGCTCCACCCTCGCTTCGCCCGTGTTGGGATCGATCATTCCCCGAATGGCCGACTATCATTTTCCAGAAAACCATATATGTAAGCTGTTGAATATTTTGAAAATAATTTGACGTGGTGCTGTTACTGCCTATGGCAGCAACAGCGCCCAGTCAAATTGGTTTCAAAATATTTAACAGAATATTTATTAAATAGTAAATGCATACAATTCGTACAACAACGCTTATTCCGACCTCAATTATGCATTCGTGACGTACTTAGCCACGCCATTGATTATGACGTTATCCTACCCGTGGCGTACTTGATTATGATGTCATGTGATGGACGGATAAACTTGAAAGTCCATTGAGACACATGGGGCGCTATAGCCTCGTATGCATATTAACTTCCATGGGAAAGTTAGCGCCGCGAATACACAGCTTCCGGAAGAACTGGAAAGCGACGTTCTTACATAACGATTTGCAATGACTGTACTGCGAAGAAGTTGGCCCATGGTTCTTCTCTTAATCCAATGGACCTTTCCAGTTTATCCATTCACAAACTGACGCCATAATCAACCAAGTGCCGTGTAGGATGACGTCACAATTAATTATGGCATGCATGACTCGGTTTAGTCTGTTTTAACGCCTAATAGTCCGACACGTTGTACGAATTGTCTGTCTTTACCATTAATTTTTATGAATATAGCGGGCGTTATTGATCAGCAACGTGATTATTGGGTGGGGTGGGGGGGGGGGGGAAATTACTGCGTAAAAATTAATGTATGACGTCAAATGAATGTAATAGCGAGACTGTGGGCTCAAATTTCCGTAATGCCAAACTATGACATCAACGGCGGACATTAATACTCAATAAACGCCCGCCCTTGACATTACATGTTGCGTGACCGTGCAGACCGCCGATTCGTGTTCAAAAGTAAATATTAGTTATACAAGTGTTTGGCACAGACTTATGTCATATTATAATCATCAAAATGTAGTACATTTCATCACGACGCGAGAAGTTTTCAGTTATCAGTTTTTCTTTTATTACACTCAGGCCGTTTTAGACAGCATATGAGGTCTGAATAATACATTTCTCGGCTGTAGATACTGATGTTTGTATATTATTATTATTATTATTATTATTATTATTATTATTATTATTTTTATTTAATAAGTAGTAGTAGTAGTAGTAGTAGTAGTAGTAGTAGTAGTAGTAGTAGTAGTAGTAGTAGCAGTAGCAGTAGGAGGACGGTGAGCTGTTATTAGTTGTGTTTGTAGTGTGTGTAGTGACAGATTAGGCATCGCCTGTAGTCTTGGTGACCGTGGTGGCGGTGATGGTGGCGATGGTGGTGGCGGTGGTGGTGGCGGTGGTGGTGGTAGTCGTGGTGTCCGTAGTGGCTGTGGTGTTGTTCTTGCTGGTGCTAGGGAATTTTTAATTTTCAAGAGTCTTAGGAGTTTGCAGTCTGCTTAGTACTGACTAGTTGAATAATGCAAACAGACCCTTTGTTGTTTTCGATTGTATTGCTCGTCTGTAGTATTCTGGAATATATTTTAATCTTTCAGTGTGATATTTTTGGCAGTGAAATAGGAAATGGTTTTCATCTTCGACAGCTGTGCACATACTACAAAGTCTATCTTGTCGTTCTTGTCGTTCAATGCCTGCCCATCTTTTTGTCTCTATACCGAGTTGGTGATTTAATGTTCTAAAGTGATATAATGTTAGTGCATCGCGATGAGAGAGTAATTTTAAATACCTTTCAGGTTCAAATTAGTCTTTATTTGTTTGTAGAATGATAAACGTGTTGATTCCTGTAGTAGATTAGACCAATTTTCTATGTATTGTTGTTCTAAAACAGTTCTTCTCTGTCTAACTATTTGTTTCGTGTTTAGTGATTCGCTTTCGAGCATTTCTAATTGTCCGGTTGTTTCCAAGATCTATTTGATGTTTTCAACCCATTTGATTGTAATATTTCGTTCTTTCAGGTAATCAGTACATATATAATAAAGTGTTGATGAAGGTTTTCCATATCCCCCGTTTACGAGTCCCGCCCAAAACCCTATCATACTGCATTTAATCGTTATATCTAGAGGAAATACCCCCGAGTTCTTCATAGAGCATTGCATTCGGTGTACTTTGTTTTAAGCTAGCATATTTCCAATTGCTTGGTGTTTTCAAAACCCCATATAGAAGAATCGGTGTTATCATTGTATTAAAAAGTGTAGCTTGCAGATCAATGGGTATATCGTGTTCCCTAATTTTCTTTAGGAGTGAGTACATAGCTTTTGTGCCTTGTTTGGCATTTCGTGCCTTACAGCTTGCAAATGTGCCATTTGATTTTACAAGGATGCCTAGATAAAGGTACTCATCTACAATTTCGAGTTTCTGGTTCGCAATATAAAAGTCTCTATCCAAAGTTTTCTTTCGTTTTGAAAATGTCATTACTTTGGTCTTTTGGGAGTTTACATGGAGTTTCCAGTCTGTGCAGTAATTTTGAAAAGCGTTTAGAGCATTTTGCATCTGTCTGGTCAATCAGATATTAAAACAGTATTGTCAGCGTATAATAAAATTGCAAGATATAATAGAAGGTGTAAATTATCTTCCGCTAGGTAACTTATCGATGTAAGTCCCGGTATTGCCTTCGCGTGTAGATATTCTTCAAGGGCATTTAGAAATATCGAGAACAGGAATGGTGAGAGATTCTTACCCTGTCTGACACCAATATTGCACATAAAATATTCAGAGTTCTCTTGGTTAAAATTGATAAACGATTTGATATTCTGATACATAATATATATAACTTTACAGCATTTCCCAGTTATATTATATTTTTTAAGTTTTTTCCACAATCCCACCCGCCATACCGTGTCAAACGCCTGCTTAAAATCAATGAAACGACAAATATAGAATATTAATCTGCAAACAATCTGTCCTTTTTTTTAAACATATTTTATTTGCCATTCAGAACAATGGGATTGAGTCACAAGTCACAATTGTAGACTTAGATACGAACTCTTTCCCTAAGATATATTACATAGGCGGTATGTAGCTAGAGAACATTTATGCAATAGGTTGGAATGCAATATTTACATATATACATTAAAACGGTTGACCATTTAACATATACATTTTTCAAGAAAGCTTCTAGTTTCAAAGAAATTTGTCAATCTGCAGACTCTCTCTCTCTCTCTCTCTCTCTCTCTCTCTTTCTCTCTCTGAAAATCTACCACGTGAATGGCTGGGTCGGTTATCGAGCCAGTCATTACAGTTGTAACCGCACAAAAACGACCATCTCCCGGTCTGCAAATTGTCACATCTCAAGAGCACTCTAGAAGCATTTTTGGCTGATCTGTGTGTTAAAGGGTTAAAGGTTTGAATATTTCAGTGATTTCACTGTCTCTGTTACAAAAAGATTTGTTCAGTATAGTGACATCTCCATGCACCTTTCCAGTTTATCCATCCATCAAATTACGCCATACACAACTACGAGGAGTGTAGGATGGCGTCATTATTTAATAAAGCGTGAATGATTCGATTTACACCGTCTTAGAACGCTTAATAAACCAACATGTACGAATTGTATGTCTTTCATAAATAAGAAACATAATGCTGAATATTTTGAAAGCACCCGACTGGGCGCCGGTCCATAGGCCGCAACGGCACCCAGTCAAACTAGTTTCAAAATATCCAACAGCAAACCTGTAGGCCTATAGTTTTCTTTTAAAATGTATAGTCAGTAAGTTCAAGAACTAAACGATCCCAATATGAACGAAGTATTGGTGGAGCTTAGCTAGCGATGTGCGGAACAAGTTAATTCCTATACACCAGAACAATACAAAAAGTGGTACACCAAGAAACCGAGGAGAAACGTATGTGCCCAGCAGACTATACGGATATTTTCCAAGGAACTGGTTACACAAAGATTGTTGGAAATATGATCATTCAATGACATGCCCAACGGTGAGTCAGAGTCGCATCGACAACGGTGATGGACAAGAGAATTTTAGTATATAATAATAATAATAATAATAATAATAATAATAATAATAATAATAATAATACTAATAACATATGAATTATGTTAATTAAAATCTATTTGTTTGCATTATAAAGTTACATATCCTTATGAACAAAGTTGTATTCATCTCGTCAGATAGGTCTTCGCTACCATTCAAGATGAGGTTGCTTCAACCGGCATTACTCCATACACAAAGTTCAATAAATTACGACGTTCATTTGCCCATCATGGGCAGTCAAAGAAGTAATGATAAGCAGTTTCTGGAACATGACAAAACACATAATTTGGGTTATCCAATAGGTGAAAGTGATGCAAATCACTGCTTAATTGACTACATTTATTAAGCAACTTACAATGGATAACATTTTCTTTTCTCCTGCCTATTGAATAAAAAGGAATAAAAAGGAACCTTTTCAGGAATGTCCTGTTCTCTCAAAAATAAGCTTTTCTTGAAAATTGAAATAGACGGAGCTCTTCTAATACTTAAATATAATGCATTCCATAGTTGTGGTGCACTCGGTAGAAACGATGTCTTAAAGACTTCGAGACGACACCTTGTAATTATGAAGTTTTCCGATTGTCTGAGCCCATAACGGGTTAACATAACTTTGTCGGGCAGAATATGAAATCAGGACACTCACCATTTGCAATTTTATAAAACATAATAAGTTTTTTGTGCTTGCGACGAATGCGCAGTGACAGAAAACCAGCCTCTTTGTACAGATTTGTAAGTGGAGTGTACCTTGGTAAGCCAGTTATAATTCGCATAGCCTCATTTTGAATCATTTCTAATTTTTCTGCATCCCCATCCAAACACCCATCCCAAACATGGCTGCTATGTTCAAGTACGGGCCGTAAATATGCAGTATAGATCTTGTATAAGGTATTCCTACTCAATGTGTACTTCATTCGTGGCATAGTAGCTATAATTTTGGTGGCCTTTTTTACTATTATATCAATGTGAATGGACCATTTTAGATCCGCAGAAATTGTTATACCTAAATACTTACAGGATTGTATATTTTCTAATAAGTTATTGTTTAAAAATAGATCTGGCGGTTGAAATGTATTGGAGTTTGATATAGGTAGGCTCACTGTTTTTTGTTGCATTGAAAAGAACTAACCATTGTTTTGCCCAATCAGAAACTGTTTTTAAATCATTATTTAAGTTTCTTTCAATTTCGTCGCTTGAGAAACCTATGCCACATAACGCAGTGTCGTCAGCGTATGATCTAAGAATACCTTCTATATTTTCCGAAATATCATTTATATATAGCAGAACCGACCCCTGTGGAACTCCAGCTTCAATTTGTTTAAATGATGATCTATCTTGATTTACAACAATACATTGTCTTCGTATCGTGAGATAGCTTGTAAACCAAGAAAGTAGTTTTCCTCCTATACCATACTCTTTCTGTTTGAAAATTAAACCTTTGTGCCATACTCTATCAAAAGCCTTCGAGATATCACAAA
The DNA here is from genome assembly GCA_034401795.1 of Chaetoderma sp. LZ-2023a. Classification (NCBI taxonomy): domain Eukaryota; kingdom Metazoa; phylum Mollusca; class Caudofoveata; order Chaetodermatida; family Chaetodermatidae; genus Chaetoderma; species Chaetoderma sp. LZ-2023a. The sequence goes on along the minus strand of CM067374.1, from coordinate 120,418,994 downwards.
ACACGGCACATGATGATTTGCGTTCATCGAGTGCCTTTGACAGAATATGGAACAGTGCAATCAGTTGGAAGACAGTAGAATAGCCAGGACGGAAGCCAGACTGGTACTTATGCAAAAGATTGTTCCTAATAAGGAAATTATGAATGTATTTAAAAATTATCCTTTCCATCACTTTTCCTACAGTACTCAGAAGCGAGATTGGCAAATATCTATCCCCATATTTAAATAGAGAGAAAACTGTGGCTGTTTTCGAAACATTGGGAAATATGCCGCTTTCAAGTGATTTGTTGAATATCAAATGGAGTGGAAAGGCTATAGAATACATTGTCTCTTTAAGCATTTTATGACTGATTGAGTCATCCCCAGATGCTTTATTTAGTTTAAGTGTTTTTATTATATCGGTTATCTCTTCTTCCTGTATGAATATATCAGTTATTACATCATACGTCTTCAGATTGAGTGTCGGGAGAGAAACATTTGAGATAGAAGTAAAATAATCATTTAAAACAGTTGCCGTGTCAAAATCTGGGTTTGCAAATTTCACGTCACCATTATCATCATAAATTAAGGGTGGAAGGCTGTCTATAGAGTTTCCATTTATTAATTGTTTGACAAGTTTCCAATAATGGCGAGGATTGCTAACAGACAGGTCTTCTAGCAAAGTATCTGCCGATTCTAGAAAGTGACGTTTAGCTTTCCTTTTCATATTGTTAACCTTGTTTCTTTGCTTTTTAAAGTTTTTCCAGTCATGTTCCCTTTCAGTTTTGCGCGCTTTTTTCCTAAGTTTATCTCTTAATTTAATTTCTCGTCTATTGAACCAGGGTTATCATTTGGCCTAATTGTTACTTCTCTGTTTGGAATACATTCATTTACCAGATCTATGGATATTATGTTAAAAAGGCTGCACCTTTCGTCAGCGCCTTCGCAAACTGAGAATAATGCTGCCCAATGAGTATTTAATATTTCTCAATTTAACCTGTCAAAATCTGCTCGTTTATATAACCAGAGCTTTCTCTTGAATGTACGATTGATTTTTACAGGTATTTTATTGCAGCATATGTCGCTGAATGGTCTCTGAATTCCATGTATTCATGTAACACACCAGACTCTACCGCCTCGATATTTCCAGATGAAAGAATCAGATCGAGAAGTTTCGCGGTTCGGTGTGTAACTCGAGTTGGTTCACTTATTACAGAATTCATGTTGTACAAAGTTATTATATCCTTTAAATGACGAAGGTTAGGATTTAGTAAATCGTCGTTTAGATCTCCAACTACCACCAAAGGAATAGATGTATCTATAGCCTTCTCAAGAACATTTGATAGATTTTCCCATGATAGCCGATGTGCATTTGGCGGCCGATAAAAAACACCCAGAATTAAGGTTATGTGTCCGTACGAGATTTCAAGGAATACATGCTCTATGTCTTCCGTTTCCAAATCTAAACGCCTCTTGTATTTCAGAATATTGGAGACTTAAATTGCTACTCCCCCACCAAGGTTCTCATGTTCTCGGTCCTTTCTAATCGGGCCATTATAATTATCTAATTGTAGAGTTTCGTCAGACACTGTATTATCTAGCTTAGTTTCACTAAAGCAAATAATATCATAGTCGGAAATAAAATCCTCAATTTCAGATAGTTTGTTCCTCAGGCCGTTTATATTTAAATGAAATACACCTATAGTAGACCACTCGATTGAATCATTTAAAGGACCAGGATTACTTTCAAACATCACCGCATCGTAGTAGTGAGATCTCTAGTAATGTACCCAGTATAACATAAATAATAGTAGTAGACAGTATGTAAGACTTTGGATATTCCCTGACTGTTAAATAGGTGTGACAATTATAATTGTAATTAACATCATTAATAATAATAATAATAATAATAATAATAATAATAATAATAATAATAATAATAATAGTAAAAGTAGTAGTAGAAGAATAAAAGCTTGGTATAGGCCTACAAACTTTTTCAGAGACAGCGCAAACGCGTAAGAACATGAAATATTGATAACTCAGTTGCTTGTTAGTATATACAGAACAACTGAGTGAAGTATACAGTAGCATTCTTGTCGTGGATAGGTTGGCTCCCTGGCTGTTTGGCCTTGTTTTTCATAATATGTACATGTGAGCATTATCAAATATACGACTAAACTAGAGTCTGGACACCATCGATGCTGATTACCGATGCTAATAGGTTACTATTGTTGATAATTGTTTAGAAAAATGGATGAAATGCTTTTTTAGATCGAATATCTCGCTTTAATCCTTTAGTGATGATACCAGCCCAAACCAGTACCCTTAGTGGTCTAGAGGAATGCCCATTTGCAGACCAACAGAAGACTAACCGCGAAATTTTACAACTGGAATGACTGGCCCGATAACTGGACCAGTCATTCCAGTGGTAAACCCTAAAAACAGTTCTCCCTCGGCCCGCAAATGGATATTCAAAAAGCAAATATTATAATTTTCATGAACAAATTTAGTCACTAAAGGGTTAGCTGCGATGACAGTTGTTGTTGTTTATGCTAGTCCAAAGACAGTTTTAGCTAAGATAGCAAAATGACGGTGATGAAGACGCAAAGCTGGTCTACCTAATCCATCCGAGCAAAAAAATAACAAACACACACAAAAATAGTTATTATGTAAAATATTTTGAAACCAACCTAACTGGGAACCTATGCTGCCTATAGATGACATCAACAGGTACCTGTCAAATTAGATTCAAGGGATCCGACTGCTTTCCTATGCGAACTCCTCGAAAGATTATATTTTGTAAATTCAGTGTTCAGAGGGTCAAAAGTAAAATTGAGCTTCTGGAGTTCTGTACGTGGTAGGGCTGACAGTATTTAAATAAGTACATGTATGGTTGGCAATCAATAGCGTCTGCAAGGTGTGATTAAAAAAAAAATTCATTTGCAAGGTAATTGTATGTTAGCCATTAGTAGAATGTAGTTACACTGCTTGATGTCTAGCTGGCCATTTACTTCCACATTATCGAAAGCCGTCGAAAATTACAATGTGAAAGTGGGGGCAATAGGCTAATACCAGGAAATGTATTACAAATCAGTTTTATAACAGCCACTCCCGTCCAAAACAGACACTTTCCCAAAAGCCAGAAACATGGCGGCCCATAAAGACAGTTGGTCGTAAGCTTCGGTTTAAGCGAGGACAGGTGCGGGATTGTTTGATTTGTGAGGTGTCCGTTTTAGACAGATGCGACTGTACATGTACTTTGTGATGGATTTAATCAAGCAGTCTCTGCTTAGAAGGAGACTATGTCATCCAAATCCTCGATGGCGAAATTCGAAAGCGCGTAGAAGAGTTTGAAAACGCGATCCCCTCCTCTAACCCATGAAGCCACATACGAAAACATATTTTACAAACCAGGTACAATTAGATAGGACTGTGACGCGCCATTACAGTTACGTGCACTTTTCATGAGTTTATTGCGCACTGACAAACGATTGATTATAAATATTCTAAATTGCATGAAGTCACTCTAATCAGGAGTGTGTATCAAAATACCCATTTAATTACACATTGTCGAAAGCGACGCGAAAACACAATGTGGAACTTAGGTATGTTAATAAAGTTAACCCATCTGATGACAAATTTTTTAACATTTTTTAATTTTTTATTTGTTTGTTTTTTGGGGGGTTTTTATATTTAAAAAAAAATTAAATTGAAAGATAAACTGGTGTCCATTCCCTAGGAAAACTGATGGAAAACGTTGCTGTCGTCCACCAAAATTGCCGAAAATGCACACCAGTTTCTTTGCCATTGGCACGATAAGAAATAGAATATTGACGTTAAGGCGGTAAGTGTCATGAATAAGATCAGTACAGATTCTAGATGTACTAATAATATGTGAAGCATTTTGTTTTTGCTACCAACATACTAAACTCATACGGGTATTACATACCCAATGCGGATTAGCGTACTTAATCGGGTAAGGTTGAAAAACGGGTACGAGCCCAAAAAAAAACACCCACGTACCCTGCATATGCGCATATACCCGCTAGACTCGCGCGGGCGCGCATTCACGCGTAAGCATGTACATGCACGCACGCACACATGCACGTACGCATGGGCGTACGCACCCACCTAAGTACTCTTGCGGATACGCACGCTCGCACGCACGCGCGACCGCACGCACGCACGCGCGCAGGCACGCATGCTAGTGCGTGCGTACGTACGCACGCGCACTAGCAGTCACGCACGCATGCTCAAAATGGTAGCAAGTCATACTGTTGCAAATGAAGCATTTGAGAGCCCATCATTGATTAGCATAAATCATTATTTGTTTTAGTTGCGTTCAGATAATCAGCGGTCCCAGTGGTATCAACACAAGGGCCTTTAATTAAGTTGAAAGTAGCTGATCCATGTCATCAGTACAGGTTAAATAAAATTTCTCACCACCATCCCTTTCTCTCACGAAGATTCTGCCATCTTGTGTCCAGGCCTGAGAGATTCGGTGACTGCGCTTTGCTTGCCTTAATTGGAGCATAATTTATTTCGTTGTCGTGTCAGGTCTTCAGTGATAAAAAATATTGTCATTATTGTTTATACCTAGAGCTGAAGTCTTCTGCACGGACATTGTATGTAGTGAAACGAACGATGATCTGAGCATTGCCAGCGCGTAGATTTCCGATTGGACGCGATCTTGAAATGTCTTTCTCGTCTAACTTTACGCCTAATTTATTTTGTATGATGTTTCGCACCACGGGTGTCGTCGGCGCATATCTGTTATCTAACGGCACATTATGGAATCTTAAACAGTTGCGCCTACTATTAATGTAGTGGCTGAGGGAGGTCTCGTGTGCATTTTATGTACCCTAAATTTCTCTTCAGATTCCTTTAGAGGATCATAAGCCATAATAAAAAATCGAGGGTAGACTTCCGTAAAATAGTCAGGAAATGACGTCACAAGCCACGCCCCTTTTTCCGCCATTTTGAGAAATGAAATATCCATATTATTAATACAATATGACATTTTACTTATTAATATGCCTACATATAAGGTATGTATATGTTTCTTAATTGTCTGTGTGTGTATGTGCATGTGTGTGTGCGTGCGCACATGTGTCTGTGTGCGTGCGTACGTGTGCGTGTGCGTGCGTGCGTGCGTGCGCGTGTGCGTGTGCGTGCGTGCGTGTTGTAAGATGGTGGGCATTCTGCCCAAAGGATTTTTATCTGACTGCCCTTCATCACAATAGCTGATAGTTAGCATAGAAATAGGTCATATTGAGACGCCAGTCCTCTGAGCAGGATACTCCACTACATTTTAGTTGTAGCAGGCAACTAGTATAAGTTGGTATCTTTGTTTGTCAGTCAGTCTGTTGGTGCAAAGATTTTTTTACGTTTTTGATATGGCAACGAAACTTGGACACATGGCGGCCTATCATGAGTGAAACCAGGATCTAGATGACAATATAATCAGTAGGTTAGCTGCTATTGTCGCAATTACAGCATTTTACTATATTTTTTATGTCTTGTGATATTCTAAATGAATCTGAAGTGACCAGTTGGCACATAAAATGCACGCGACATGCTCATTTATTCTTTTTGCAGAATGATGATTTGGGTCCAGATTTAGATTATTTATACAAATATCTATAAAACAATAGATTACAAAGAAAGACATTATAATTTTTAAAAAAATGTATGTTGTGGTAGCCGCGTTAGTCCGCTAATAATGACAACAGGATAAATAGGGTAGTACAGTCAAACCCACTTTAAGCGACCGCCCTTTGGAGCTTGTCATTCAAGACAATTAGTACAAGTAAATTATCATATGGTATTGCTTTTGGGGACACAAGATGGCGTGTCCATAAGATGGGTGGTCGTATAACCACACGTCTTAAAGAACCACCATCTTTTGTCCCCAAAAGACAGGTGGTCGCTCGAGCAGGTTCGACTGTAACTTTTAATCAATATTAAGAAGATCAATGATGATGTCATAATCTACTCAACTACTTGAGCTTACTTAGCTGCTGTATATAAACTATGTAAATATTTCACTTAATCACCTGATGAAGTACATTTATGTGCGAAGGCTTGTCAAAATTAAATAAAGTTAGTCTTAAAAGGTAATACCCTTTTTATCCTGTTGTCATTATAATAAAAGTATGACAGCAACTGTATTTCCAACCGAACAGCGCTAATAATTGTGACATATCAACATAACATCGTGTTTATGTTTATGAAGTTATATGCCCGAAAGGGTTTTTACAACCCATATCTGAACACTGTGAACTTTGACATTTGCTAAATTTGCAACATGAAATAGTCTGCTTTGTACAGGCACACCTAGCGTTTGCACATTTCAAACAATTACAGCACTGAGCATAGCGGTTAGGAATAACATTAGTGTATACAACTGGCATCAAAAAGTTGTCCATTTCCTGAAATCCATACTTCACTGGATCAAGAACCGTGGCGTCGTTGTGTAACAATGTCACCATGATATTATTAGCAAAAAACGCGCGGAGGATATGTCCCTTAGTAGCATGACTAGTAGGAGCCAGTTGGCTTGTAGTTATCACTTTACTGTGGTGATACAACTCGCTCCTTAATTCATCCATTGTTTTGCACTTAGTACCTTGTTTGAATACCTGCGTGAGGTATTCTTCAGCCTTATTCATCACATTGTCTATATTAACATAATCAGGGTTTGTGCCAAAATCACTAAGATACAGAACTGGGTTGGCCTTCATTGCAGCATGCTTCGTTCCAAATTTACTAGTATAGTCACAACCAGTTAATGAGTGAACAGCTGGCAGAACTTTGCATACCTCCTGACCAAGCTTTCTAGATAACGTGTGTATCGGGATATAACGGGTAGTTTCACCAACACCTGCTTTCACATATAGTTCCTTGAGACCATGAAAATAGAATTCACTCCAGAAGTACAACATTAGCACAATGACATCGCTGTCTGAAGATAACACAACTACTCTGGTTGTTTCGGCTTTGGTTGCATGCATGGTGTGTGGTATTATCCGTGTGTCAGCTTCATCTAAATCATTCTTAGGTTCTACAATCTCAGACGCATGGCCATGCAAAGTAGACATACATGGTAATGTTTGATCTTCAGCAATGTGGCTTACTACTAACTGCACATTTGGATATGTGCTACGAAACATCTCCATAGCCCGCTCACGCAACAAAATCTGAAGCTTCCTTTTGTTTGAACTTGATGGCCAAAATGTTTTCATGTCAACTGGAAGTGGTGTACTCGCATTAATTGTGCCTAACTCTATAGGTTTAACAGTGGCTCTACGCTGTCTCTCAGCATCTTTAATTGATCCATCTACATATGAATCAAAAACAAGGTCAATCCTTTGTGCATTCTTAGCAGTTACTCTCACGAGATTCAACATACTGTCACAGAAATCTGCAAATGTCTTAACACTATTTGACTTTACTTTTCGCACAATAGATATAACATCAACTAAGCATGTAATGTGACAATCATCCGATGGTTCTGGGTCAATATAATCATCGGCATTTAAGGAGGACTCTAGTTCCTGTATGAGCGAACTTATCACTGGTTTCGTCATCCACCCACTGCTGTCAAACAGATATAATGACGGTGATATATCATACGTTAAAGGTTCTTCCATAGAATAGCCTCTGGCTTTGGCGATTTCAAAAGTTCTTTGTGATCCATGAAATTCCTTCTGCACTGATGCTTTCCCAGATGATTTTGTTTTTTGAGCTTGTAGTGTGTGGAATGTCTTTAAATTAGTTCTGTGAATTGTATCATTTAGTTTAACTGATTTGTCTACAAACCGTTCTTTGCGAATTTTATTATAAGCAGACGCACCAATGTCTCGCACAGTCAATAGTTCTTTGCGTACATCATCTGGCATTACTTGCTGTGTAAGGATGTTGTGCAGACGATGGTCACTGGTTGTGATGCTGAATGGGTTCTCACAACGTTCTATAAATGACACCATTGCTTGGACATTCATCTCACCTAAGTCCGTTTCAGACTTACTAAATTCGTGGTTTACCATCAACTCATATGTATTAGTTTTGATACCACTTAATTCTCTGTGCAGATTACTAACCGCTAACATCTCGTGGTAAATAATTTCCCATTCAGCCACAAATGTCTTTCTCCTAGAACTACCTATGATGCCTGAACTACTCTTCTGCGATTTGTTAATTGTTTGTTCAAGACACATATCGGCTTCAACTGCTTTGAAATGACCAGGACTGCGCTTTGTGACAAAACTGCCATCCAGAAAACGTTGGTGAATTTCAGGAGCTGTTGTTGGAAGCCTTCTCATGTCCTCTAGGTACAAGGTACACCAGCGAAGATAGTTGACAGAATCAAATGCAGCAAAAAGTGGAAGTATGGCTTGAACAGTGTCTAGATGTAGTTGCCAATTTCCCTCTCTGTCACTCCGAATCAGATTGTCTAGGAGGGACGTAAGTTGGATAAACGTATCCCAGTACAAGAATGTTTCATTCTTATCTCGGTTCACTTTAACAAATTCATCAAAGTCATTAAACAGTACATCTGAACAATCAACAAATGTTTGTAACATTTCCTGAGCCTCTGTTCTTCTGTTTGCAGCAACTTCAATCCTTAATTGTCTGATTATCTCTAATTGTTTCTGATAGTTCTCTACACCGTACTGTTTAAAGAACACACACCATTGTAACCGTCTTAAAGCTTCACTGAGGAGCTGCATGCCCTTGACTGACCTTGCATAGTTTTTACCACAAAGCACGGATTCCACGACATTGACTCCAAATACCGAACTCTCAATCCATATGCCTTCTGCACCACTGTCTCTCAGGTATTTTCCAAGGCACGCAAGTAGAATCTTGATCATATGAAATGATCCCATACAGAGAATCAAATTCTGAAATTCACTGGGTCTGATCAACTGGATATCACGTGCTATACGATAAACTCCCTCATCGCATGTGACAGCCAAATGTGATTGTTCCAATTGACTGAGAATTTCCTGAAAGTTTTTGAGTGCAGTATACACTGTTGAGTACTCGGTGACAGGATTTGGAATGAGTGGTATAAATCCAACAACTTTTACAGGTAGGTTTTCCTTTGTTAACACAGAGTTACTTGCACTCCATGAGGGCATATGTTGTTGTTCAGGATTTGGATGAATGTTGTTACTATCTGTGTCATGTTAGACAATGAACTTAGTATGGAACATCATGTCCGTTATCTGCGTAAGGTGTGTTTTATGCAGCTGCGGAATATATCACACATCAGAAAATACATAACTCGCGAAGCTGCTATTATGCTGGTACTAACATTAATTATCTCAAGGTTAGACTATTGTAACAGTCTGTTTATAGGCGCCTCAAAAGATGCTATGCGCAAACTCCAAGCAATTCAGAATGCAGCCGCTAGAGTTGTTTCCCAAAAGGGTAAGAGTGATCATATCAGTTCCATTCTCCAAGATCTTCACTGGCTTCCAATAGAACAGAGAATACGCTTCAAAGTCCTCTGCCTAACCTATCAATGTATCATATCTACAGCACCAACCTACCTTTCAGAACTGCTAGAAACGTACACGCCAAGCAGGCCACTTAGATCTGCAAATCTAAACCTGCTTAAAATTCCGAAAGTTAAATCAAAAACCTATGGTCACAGAACATTTGCTTTTGTTGCTTCTACAGAATGGAATGATCTTCCAGCTAGTCTTAAATCTGCATCCACTCTAGCTTTATTTAAATCAAATCTTAAAACGTTTTTGTTCCGTCAGGCATATCCAACTGTATGATCATTTTATTTTATTATTGTAAGCGCTTAGAGCACGCAATATTTGCGTGGAATTATAGCGCACTATAAATATCCTATTATTATTATTATTATTATTATTATTATTATTATTATTATCTGTTTCACCTAAATCTAACCGAGCCAAGATCCATGCACTGTCTGTAGTCGCAATATTATTCTTTTCTGTCATGCTAATAGAATACACATCACTATCGACTGAATAGTCCTCCGGTAGGCCTGGTCGTTTAGTTGGCTTATGGAAATCCTTCAGCTTCTGGCAGGGTAATTCAGAATGAAATATTTTAACACCATGTGATACTGTAGTATCGGATACATTTGGTTTATTTTGTGTCACGACCGACTTTTCCTGAAACAGTACTGAAACGGTATCATGACTGCCTCCTATGCCAGAAAGTGTCGCTTCTTCGTGATCAAAGTTATCAAATGCTGCAGTGGTAAACATTTCAGGATTAAAATGGCCTGGTAGTGGCACTTTACCAGCACTCGCCTCGACAGTGTAACTAGCAATATCCCTGCGATAACGCATTAGTTCGTCGTAGCTGGAGCATAAACCAAAGTGATTAAAGCTTTTTATGTGTGTTGAACTTTTACATGTATCATGAATTATCTGGCTATTCATAACATGAAGCGGTGTCTTTTTCCTACCACGATGAAGAGTATAGTACATTACTTGAAATAAAGCTTGTACCTGTCGACATTTGGCATTTGAGATGGTTTTGCTGGAACATTTAGACCCTGCATCTATCTCAGAAACTGGGGAGTCATCATCTGGAGAATCAAAGGTAGTTGCATGGTAACTGGTTGGATCAAAGTTATACAATGCACCAAAGAATTTCAAAATCAGATCAGGAACACTCATATTTTGCCAAGCAGTCTCTAGAATCATGTGCGTCGCAGAATTTATCCTGCAGACCGAAATCATAATCAATAAGGGCTTGTCTGATAATGTTCCCACACTCGTGTACAGGATCAGTTGAACGTATGGATTCGACAAGATGTTCAGCGGTACAGCTGCGACTAAACACCATCACGGACTTGCTAACTAGTTTTGGTAGAACAAATGAAATGTTATCGCCGAAATAATTCGTTAGAAGAACTTTCACCTCTCTGTTTGTGACTGTACTGCTATCAGGCACTAGTGCATTAATACGATCACGAATATCACTTAGCTCATAGCCTTCCCCAGTATTGAGGCCAGGTTCAATTTCTGCAATGACGTGAGCCCACACATCTAGCTTTACCACATGTTTCTGTTTACCTTTATCACTGCTAATGGCACGGCCATAGGCTACTAGATAAGAATTTATACACGCTTTATGGCAGTATATATCTGCACCATACACTGCATGTGTGTCCTGTAAATCACAAGTTCGTGTATACACAAGAACCTGAAAATATACAGTTGCTTTTAGGAATTTTTCTGCTCGATCACACTCCGAAATACGAAATTTCTCGTATGTTCCCAGGCGTGTTACATGTCCACAAACGACGCACGGCTGTTTGTAAGTCAAAATCTGCTTAGTAGGAGGTGGTCGAGGCACGGACTGAGAACGACCAGATCGCTGGAAAGTCTCTGCTGATAAGCCAGGGTCTGCTGAGGCGTCATCTTTCTTCAAATTGTCTAATGATTTCTGTAAGGTATAGTTCTTATAGCATTCATTGCTGACATGGTATACAAAGGTTCCATATCCAATTGATTTAAGTCTTCGTTACAATGTCATTCCTCAGGCTTGCAGCTTCTAAAACACGTTTACGACCTCGTTCTGTACTAGAAGGCAACTTCGTTGTAGTCTTCTGGCAGATTATACACTTGGCAGTGTCAGTCATAGGAGGACCAGTACTCGTATCCCTCAGTAGTGCTCTACCTTTGGCTTCCATGATTATCTAGTTCACATCACCTGAAATATAGAAAGGTATATAAACATATGGCATACTAGGCAAATAGTATACACATACACATGCACACACACGAAGGAATGTTTACTCAATCACATGCGCACATGTGTGCACACGCTTGCATGCGTGTACACATGCGTGCATGCGTGCGTGCATGCATAGGGGTCCATGCACGCACGCACGCACACATGCATGCACACACGCACGCACACACATAGTCAGTCATATATCATATAGTATTCAAATTATAGTAGGAATGTGCATATTTCATTTCTCAAAATGGCGGGGAAAGGGGCGTGGCTTGTGACGTCATTTCCTGACTATTTTACGGAATTTGAAAAGTCTACCCTCGATTTTTTATTATGTCTTATGATCCTCTAAAGGAATCTGAAGAGAAATTTAGGGTACATAAAATGCACACGAGACCTCCCTCAGCCACTGGACTATATATTGTTCTTGCTCTTCCAAGTCTACTTCTAGTTTCACAATGCGCATTTTTAGTTCTTTGGTGTCATTTTGTTCACATTTAGTTGCTCTCAACTCAGTTACGTCCTTATGTAGCGAATCAATCTCCTGGTTTTGCCTGGCAATCTCTGCAGTTAGTCCTGTTATTGTGGAGCTAATCGCTAGCTGAAGAGCAGCTTGGAGCGTAGAGTGCACAATTTAGTGAATGATTGGCTCTAATCTGTCAATCTGTCCTCTTTCAGCTTGACGAGCTGTCAATTACTGAAATCAACCTATTGATATGAAATTGATTACTCATAAAATTTACTATAGTAGAACGGCTTCTCTCATTAAAGGAATTCATTCGGCCAATAATTACATCCACATTGCGAATTTAAAATTTGGAGCGGGCGGTGCTTAAACGCCATTTTATCGCCAGGTTGTGCGTTATCACAGCGGGCTGTGCAGTAGTAGTAGTAGTAGTAGTAGTAGTAGTAGTAGTAGTAGTAGTAGTAGTAGTAGTAGTAGTAGTAGTAGTAATTGAAATAATGCTAATTATTAATTAGCCTACAACTCTATTATGTACGTAGCCTTGAGAAACAATGTTACATTTAATCTATTTGACAATCCGAGCACGCAGACAACAGTGAAAACAACTTTGCAGTGGTCTTGAGGCATGTCTATTAGCAGGTCAAGAGAAGAGTATTTTTTGAAAATTAACCACAGTCATTCCAGTGGTACATTTTCAAAAAAATACTCTTCTCTTGACCTGCAAATGGATACTGGGTAAGCCAAAGCTTGAATATTCTTTACCATTGGTCAAGTCGGTCAAAAATTTAAGAGGTAAATTTACAGAAAGATAGTCTTCTAATAGTAAGATTTCTTAAAAAGTGTTGACCACTAAAATGCTTAATTGATATAAGTAGTATTTTAGCGCTCTGAGGCGCCGTTCACACAAAGGGATTTAATGATAATAGTCAATAAATCAATCAATCAATCAATCAATCCGTTTATTGGCATATCAAACGCAATGGCATACGCCATGGTAGGCCCTACAAACAGTGTATTACAAAGATGTATATATATGCAAAATATGTAAATATAAGTTCTAAGAAAAAGAAAATGTACATATCTAAATGTGTAGGTCTATGATTTAAGTTTGCTGGCTGTAGGCATAAAGATCGGATTGTTTGGGATATCTAATTAAGCAATATATATCAAATATGGCGAGGTATTATGATGAACTTTACCAGGACGTGTGAAGTTGGTTAGTTTCCCAATGAGATTGATATGGAAGTTGTTTAAAATATGGAACACAATTATGCAATCATTATATGAGCATGTCTCGTGTACAGGATGACGATCTGCCGAACTTTGTCATTGCGTAGAAGGATTTAAAGTACAAGTCCCGCAGTTAGGCAAACATGATGTAATCAATAGCTATTTTTATCAAGTCACGATCGCCATTATTATATGACATTAAAAAATTTAATTGACTACACCTATGAAGCGAGACAGATTTTGTAATCTCATTAGCTTTTTAAAGAGCGATTGTTCCTCATGACCGTAACATGGACATTCCATTATAAAGTGTTTTTCATCCTCGATTAGGTTCTGGTCGCAAAACTTACAGGATCGTAGATGACCTCAATTTTTAATGTGTGTGCATTTATCCGTAAGTTTATGCGTTTTGTGAAATTCTTCAAAATGAAGATAATTTTCAATGGCAAAATTTTGTTTGAATATTTTATAGCATCTCACTTTAGACCCAGAGTTAGAATACACCTTCCGTATCCTCTGCGTGTTGTAAGAAGCGACTAAAGGAGGTAAGGGTGAGGTAACCCTGACAGAAACCTTGAGTGCTGAAGACGGAGGTTCCAGGCCGCACGGCGCACTCAACGCTTATGATCATGTCGATAGTCACTTACAGGACCGGCGGTATGATCAGCGAACGAAAAGAAGAAGAAGAAGAAGATAATTTTCAATGGCAAAATTTTGTTTGAATATTTTATAGCATCTCACTTTAGACCCAGAGTTAGAGGTTAATGTTCTGTCACTGCTAATGTAGTTTCGCCAATTATCGGTATGCTTTTCACGTACAGATTTACTCAAAATAGACATTTCTTTATGTTTATATTTTGAGCCCTGGTTAAGCCTGGTTAAAGAAAATAATGTATCTATTGAATTACAATGTTTACTTTTTGAGTGTATGATCTCACCAGTAATGTTATATGCATGTGAAATTTGGAGGGTTTGAGAACACTGATCTGCTTGAGACTTGCCAAATAAAATTTTACAAAATCCTTTTTACACGTGAAAAAGAGTACACCTAATATTATGATCTATACCGAACTAGGAAAACACCCCTTAAGTCAAACTTACATTTTGCGAGTTTTGGCTAAGATCCGACCACGGCACGACTCAGCTACGATCGAGGCCATTTTACGAGAATCATAGACAAGTCGTGGTATGGCATTAACGCTGATTTAGAATATGAATCCCCGTATATAGTTACCGAGCTGACAGTGAAACATAGAGACATGCAAGTGAAAATGATTTGCACGTGGCATCGAAACGCGTCGCCTTCAAATTCCCATAATTAATGAGCGCGCGGGATGCTGACACTAGTCAAAACGGTCGTAACGATCGTAACCCTTGTATACACACGATTTGATTACTGCGTTGTTAAGATGTTCTCTACGACAGCTTACGACTAGGTCGAAAATTTTGGCATGTCAAAACTTTCCCGATTCCGTTACGACCCTTCCGATTTAGTTATTTCTTCAAAAATCATACCGTGGGCGTACGTTAGAACCAAGTACATAATACGACCAGACTAAAATTGTGTCACGGGTTTCCTTACTGCGCCGGGCCGTGGGCAGATCTTAGCCAAAATTCGCAATATGGAAGTCTGGCTTAAAAATACAATGTAATATGATACGGTTCTGGGCTGACATACGGGATACGGAAAACTGTCATCGATACTATATTGTATTAGTCTACACAATGCGGGGAAAAGGAATACACAGTTTAATCCCTCGAGTGTTAAGTTTTAATCGTCAAGCTGGTAAGAAGGCCTATGCAGTGGTGGTGAGAAACGTCCATATATAGGCCAAAAAATACTCTTTTTTTTAATTTACCACTGGAATGACTGGCTCGGTTACCGAGCCAGTCATTTCAGTGGTAAATTTTCAAAAACAGTATACTCTTGGCCTATAAATGGACACTGGGTAGGCTGAAGGCATCTGTGGTGGTCCATTTGCAGGACAACTGAGAATAATTATTTTTGTAAATTTAAAGGTGCATATCCACAGCAGAATCGTTCAAAATAAAACTGTTAAAAGTATTTACTTTTATAGGCTTCACGTGTGTGTCTGGATGTAAGGACACGAAATAAATCTTATCATATGATGATTTCATTACGTATAAAATTATTGTAATTTTTTAAGTTGTCAAATTGAATCAGAGGCACGAGTCCCTAATTCAAATTCCCAAATAAACTTACGAAATTTATTTATATGAAATGAAATCATCATATGTTAAGATTTATTTCGTTTCATTACTTTGAGGTGCGCAATTTAAGCCTCTAAAAGTTTATTATTTCAGCAATTTTATTTTCAAGCATTTTGGTGTGAATATGCACCTTTAACTAATCAGGTACAGCTTTAGAAAATCAATTTAATGAGAAGTGTAGAACTGACATCAGCGAGTCAAACCGGTTATCGTTATATAACAAAATAATAAACGATGTAAATTTGGAACGATACTTCACAATTCTACCCCGCCGTGATGCGATAACGTTATGTCATTTTACTACTGCTGTTGCTACTACTACTACTACTACTACTACTACTACTACTACTACTACTACTACTACTACTACTACTACTACTACTACTACTACTACTACTACTACTACTACTAATAATAATAATAATAATTCTACTACTACTACTACTACTACTACTACTACTACTAATAATAATAATAATAATAATTCTACTACTACTGCTGCTGCTGCTGCTGCTGCTGCTGCTGCTGCTGCTACTACTACTACTACTACTACTACTACTACTACTACTACTACTACTACTACTACTACTACTACTACTACTACTACTACTACTACTACTACTACTACTACTACTACTACTACTACTACTACTGCTGCTGCTGCTGCTGCTGCTGCTGCTACTACTACTACTACTACTACTACTACTACGACTACGACTACGACTACTACTACTACTACTACTACTACTACTACTACTACTACTACTGCAGTTATTATTGATAATAATAATAATAGTAATAATAATAATAATAATAATAATAATAATAATTTGATTAATTTAAGTATTATGATGTAACTGTTAATCACGCCACTATGCATGTCTTATATGTATTTTTCCTCGTATGTCACAATGACCTGAGTGTAATAAATGAACTTAAACTTGAACTTTTGAACGCTAAATAACAAATTAGCTATTGAGAATGGGAGGTGGACGGGAACGGAAAGGAGCGAACGTCTTTGTCATATATGTAACTGCGTAGAGGATGAACTGCGCTTTCTTTACGTCTGCCCCAAATATAATACCGAAAGACAAAAATATATCCCGGAATATATCCATTCGTAATGTTGGTCTCAAAATGTTGTTGAATATTTTGAAACTAATTTGACTGAAAGCTGATGCTGCCAATCGTCCATTCATCTATCCATCGATCCATCCATCCAGGCACCCACCCATCAATCCATCCATCCATCCATTCATTCAATTGCTTTGCTATATATAGAAATAAATTATCATAAGCTTTCACTCCGAATCGATCTCTCCACATCCTTGAACGATGCCGGTTTTAGTATCTCCAACATGGACCTCGATAATGGACCTTTCTAGTTTATCCATCCATCATATGACATCATAATCCACTATGTGACGTGTATGAAGACATCGTAATCAATGACGTCATGAATGACATAGATAAGTACGTCACGAACGCGTACTTGAAGACGGACTAAGCGTTGGTGTACGAATTCTATGTCTACTATTTAATAAACATACTGTTGAATATTTTGAAACCAATTTGACTGGGTGCTGTTGCTGCCATAGGCAGCAACATCACCCAGTCAAATTAGTTTCGAAATATTCAAAACCTTACAAGTATAGTTTTCTGGAAGTTGCTTGATTATTATGATGTTACTGTTAATCACGCCACTATATCTGTCGTATGTGTATTTTTCCTCATATGTCACTATGTGATGTGTAGGATGACATCGTAATCAATGGCGTCATAAATGACATAGATAACTACTACTACTACTACTACTACTACTACTACTACTACTGCTGCTGCTGCTGCTGCTGCTGCTGCTGATGCTGCTGCTTCTGCTGATGATGATGATGATGTTAGTGGCGGTGGTGATGGTGGTGATGATGTTGTTAGTGGCGGTAGTGATGGTGGTGGTAGTAGTGGTGGTGGTGGCAGCGGCGGTTGTTATGGTGGTGTTGGTGGTGGTGGTGGTGGGGGAGGTGGTCGTAATAATAATAATAATAATAATAATAATAATAATAATAATAATAATAATAATAAATCCATTGATCTGCCGTCTTTCAATATTAATTCTAAAAGAATTAGGAGTGGTCATTTAAGTGTACAGCACCTGGTGCCTAAGATTGACCAGTTAAAACTGATTATGGAGAAGTGTGAAAAAGAACTTGAAGTTCTCGGTACCACTGAAACATTTCTGTCATCAACAATCCCAAATAACTCCATTGAAATTAAAGGCTATGTCAATGAAAGAAAGGACAGAAAAGAAATTGTACTATATATAGCTGATAACTATTCATATGTAAGGAGAAACTAAATTTTGAAACCGATGATCTGGAAACTCTATGGATTGAAATTAGACCATTTAAGAGCAAGCCTTGCCTATTGGGCTGTGTCTATAAACCCCTGATTCACCCGCTATCTGGATTGATGAATTTGAAGCTATGTTAGAAAAGGTATATTACGAAAACTCAGATATTATACTTGTAGGAGATTTTAATTTCGACGTTATTAAAGCAGATAATCATAAAAGGCAGTCTTTAATTGAACCTTTTCACTTAGAGCAACTTATACGTAATCCAACAAGAGTTACTGAGAAAATATTTAAACTGATTGACCATGTGTATGTCACAGATAAAGACAAAATTCCATCGTCACATGTCGGCTCTTTGGCACTAAGTGACCATTATCCAACATTCGCTGTACGCAAATGTAAACCATTCAAAACTCAAAATTCGCACCAACTTATTAAATTAAGGAGCACCGACAGCTTTAATGACGCTAAGTTTCTTAGTGACCTGTCTGTATGTGATTGCCGTTCTATAGGTCATTTAGGTAGTCCTGATCAAGCGCTTGATCAATGGGATGCAAAATTCATCAAAATTATAAATAAACACGCTCCTGTCATTGAACGCAGAGTTAAACGTGTATGTCAACCGGGATGGATGGACTGAGAAATTTTAAAAACCATAAAAAAGGGATTCTCATAAAAACGTAAGAAACATGATGAATTTTAAAATGTTAAAGCAAAAAGTTGCGTATTTGATTAAAGCATCTAAACGAGATTATTTTGCAAATAAATTAGAAGCAGGCAAAAATAATCCGGCTAATATATGGAAAATTCTAAAACACTTAAATCCCAAGGCAAACAAATTACCTTCAATAATCTGTGATGATAATGGAAGCGAAATTTGAACCCCACAAATGCAATCTGAACATTTTAATATATATTTCAGTACAATCGCGTCAAAACTGACACACTCCATGATAAAACAAAGGCCAGTGGCATTTGATAAGTTATCAGATCATGTTCTTAATAAAGTTATAGAAAATATAGAGTTTCGAATTCCATACATAACTGTTGAATATATGTCCAGAGATCTTGGCAACTTAAAAACAAATAAGTCATCTGGTCACGATGACTTGAACGCACACTTTCTCAAAGCTGCAGCATCAATAATTGCGCCCTCAATTACACTTATTATAAACAAAAACATAGCTACGGGAGAATTCCCCAAAATGTGGAAATGTGCAAAAGTAAAGCCTCTACATAAATCTGATTCAAAAACCAATATTAACAATTATAGACCTATCTCTATATTATCCATTATCTCTCAGGTTATTGAACATGATCATATTTATAAATTTATAACCAAGTATAATTTGTTAGTGGAGTCGCAATCAGGCTTCAGACCTAACCATTCATTTGAAACTGCATTGTTCAATCTAGTGGAAAGATGGCGTTTTTCTATAGATAATGACGACCTTATTGGCTCTATTATGATTGACTTTAAAAAGGCCTTTGATCTTGTCAATCATGTCATCCTATTACAAAAATTAAGTATTTACAAATTCAGCTATAATACATTAAAGTGGTTTTCTTCATATTTAAATGGCAGACAACAATACGTTTCAATTTCTGGAAAGAATTCTAAACCACTGCCCATCGATATAGGAGTCCCACAAGGCTCAGTATTAGGGCCACTTCAGTGCATTTTATATGTTAATGATTTACCCATGTGTGTCAACAATCTTATGGACATGTATGCTGATGATACAACTATGCATGTTGCTAGCTCAAATATCGTTGAAATTCAGGAAAATCTAATTAACGGTATGAAGTCGGTAGAAGAATGGTGTGTAAATAATAGAATGTTGTTAAATACGGACAAAACCAAGTTTATGATCTTAGGAACTAAGCATGAATTGAAACAGGCAAATAATAATGTTATAATCCCTACAAATCGTGGAAGCTTAAATGTTGTGGAATCTGGCAAACTTTTAGGAGTATATATAGATAATACGCTTGCATGGAAAGAACATATAGGCAAACTTTGTAAAAAGATTTCGTCCTTGACTTATATTCTACGGTAAAATAAACATTATCTTAGCATTGACCAACGAAATCTTTTCTATAAGTCATATATCCCTTCACAC
Source organism: Chaetoderma sp. LZ-2023a (assembly GCA_034401795.1). Classification (NCBI taxonomy): domain Eukaryota; kingdom Metazoa; phylum Mollusca; class Caudofoveata; order Chaetodermatida; family Chaetodermatidae; genus Chaetoderma; species Chaetoderma sp. LZ-2023a. The sequence continues at coordinate 120,398,875 of CM067374.1, read as the reverse complement.
ATTGATTATTGTAGTCTTGTATTTTGCCCGTCTTCATCTACATTATTGGATAGCTTAGAAAAACTACAAAAACTGGCTGCTAGGGTGATATTATACATGCCTTACAGGACACCATCTGCACAACTATGTGAAATGTGACACTCACCTTAGTCATCAGATGCAACCGAGAAACGTGTCTTCTTTGTTCAGTCCAGCGGACAACTGAATTCAGCCCTAAGCCATGTCGTCCTTTCCGGTTCCTGTAAACTCGGCAAAATCAACAGGGTTCCCAGATTAGCTCTGATCAGTTCGAGCTGAGCCAATTCGTGGCTCACATTTCTCCCCCACCCCGCTACAAGTAATGATCCCAGGTCATGTTTTACATCAATGAGTTTTTATAATCTATGTACATTTGATACATTATGTACATTTTTCCAGACAACTGAAAGTGGTATTTGCCAATCAATCAGTATCCATGTATCTACAAGTCTAAGTAGAAATACACCCTCCCCAGTAATGGTCATTTACACTTATTAGAAATTCCTCATTAAGTACATTGTTTATTTACATGTACATGTATCATAAATCCCTCCTCCTCCACCCCCCCACCCCCCCACCCCCACCGCAATAACATGCTATTTACACTGCCGCTATTATTATTTACATGTATCTGACATCCCCTCCCTGTCTAACTAGAGAAACTTCTCCCTCTTCCAGCTATGCTCGCCCCCCCCCCCCCCTCATCTTCTGATGAAGAGTCAGAGTATGTAGACAAACTAGCTCTGGTATTTATCTTGATGGCCCTATCCAACAACTTTTTTTCCACTAATGAGAACCCTGGATGGACACTATCCCTAAGTCGATGATACCTAAATTTATACTTTCCCCTCCCCCCCCCACAAGCAATGATTGGCAGTTGAATGTAACAGTGGGGTATAAGAATTGTCACTGTTATTGATGGACAAGATGTTTTTATTAATATTCTCCATCGCAATATTAAATGTAACTTGATAGCTCTCATACTGTGCACTTTGACGTAATTCCATTGTTGCCCCTTTCTGTAAACGGTGATTATTCCAAGAATGGAATGGCATGGATGGTACGGTAGCATAGACCACTCGGCACCCTACTCTATGCTTACATGTGTGCATAGTATGAGTAAACGAGGACACTAAATTATTAGAATCTAATTGTTCCAAAATTATTTCTTCATATTTCAAAACAGGGCTCCTTCTAAATTCTTTCCACTTAACATTTAAGTCTGGTATCCCAGCAATAAAATACACAATGTCTGTTGCAGGCTTACCTTGTATGTCCTTGATTGTTTATTGGCAAAGCTCACTTAACTTTGCCCCAGGTTTAACTGTAACTTTAACCCCGGGAATAAGTAAATCCAGCCCTCTCATGGTGGCATACACAAGATTCAGACTGAAATAAACAGAAAATAATACCGTAAGATTTTAAAGTCACGACAATTGATAATCGTAGTTCAATATTTACTTTAATTCAAGCCATATTGGTTCTAATGTATCATGACTCCTAGGTGCCAATCTACAAGGCAATTTATCCTAAGCTGAGCCATCAGTACCTGAAGATTGTGTGTTAGATGGGTGAGGCTGTGAAGTGTGATCATTGGTGCTATCATCATCAGCATTTGCCGATGGTTGACTTGTAGCTGGAGCGGGTTTCAAATTGTTAAAATGCACTACTCCACGTGTTTTCCTCTAACCACCTGTTAGCTGTATTCTATACACCAAGAAACTGAGAACTTTGATAATTGTATAAAGGCCACGGTAGGGGCAAAGCAACTTTCGACTCAAACCAGGTTTAACTGCTGGTGTATATAACATTACGTTGTCATGTAGCTTGAAAGGTTTGTGTACCATACCTTTATTATAACAATCAGTTTGGCGTTTCTGTTCGACTGTGCAATTACGACATACTGTGTCAAAACACTGTTCTGCAGTTTGCGAAAGATCTTTCACATACGGGCCAGAATTTTCTACTCTTGGGGTGGATCTCCCAAACATGAGATCTAATGGCAGACGCATTTCTCGGCCTATCATAATTCTTGACGGAGTAAAACCAGTGGTTGCCTGTATGCTCGACCGATATGCCATTAACATCAAGGGCAGCAACTCATCCCAATCATCATGATGCTCATTGACATATGAACATAGCATTCTACTCAATGTTTGGTTCATTCTTTCCACTAGGCCATCAGACATGGGATGATAGGGAGTGGTGCGTGTTTTACATATGCCTAACAAATTACATATTTCTTTGATAAGAACAGATTCAAAATTACGCCCTTGATCTGTATGGATCTGTTCACCAACACCATACCTAGCGAACACCTGTTTTGTGGCTAAAGTAATCAGTTATCACCAACACATACTTATTACCCTTTTTAGAAATGGGAAAAGGCTCGACAATATCTATCCCTAGTATCTCCATTGGATAGCCTGAAACCACAGTTTGCATTGGCCCCTGCGGCTTTCTGTGGGAGGCTTAGATGACTACATTGTAAGCATGACTGACATCAAGACTGTACATCTGTAAACAGTCTGTACCAATAGCACCTAAACCTAACTTTATGTAGCGCCTTGTCAAATCCAAGATGTCCACCATACACTGCATTGTGCAAATTCTTCATCACCGCCTCCACCTTGGAATGTGGCACCAGTATTTGCAGATAGTTACTAAAGCCATCCCTAGACTCAAACCGTCTAAATAACAACCCATCTTTCAATTCTAACTGATTCCATTGTATCAGTAACACTTCATTCTGTGTGACGATCTTTCTGGTAATAACGGCCTATCATTACCAGTCACCTACCACATCATGATTTGCCCGATATCATGGTCTTCTACCTGTGCATCTTTCCACACCTGAATATCTCCCAACCAGTTCTCTTGTCACAATTGTCCTGCAGCAATCAATGCATCATATTTAGACTGTTTTCGTGGTGCGTCAACATCCACATCCCTGCCTGAATTCGAGGTTACTGTACACATGTCTTGTATCCTGCATAATGTGTCAGCGTTGGCATGCTTAAAACCACTCCTGTGTTGAATAGTTACATCATAGAGGTTTAGTCCAATTGTCCAACGTTCACGCCTTCCAGTAGGATCCTTCTATCCTTTCAACTCCTTAATGCCTATCAAAGGCGTGTGGTCTGTTACCACAGTAAATAGTCGGCCATACATGTAACTTCTAAATTGTCTTACAGCCCATACAATTGCCCAGAATTCTTTGTCATAGGCTGACCACTTTCTTTGCCTTGAATCAAGGACTTTTCCATCATAAGCTACCACATGCTCTCCTAGTCTGCCGGGCTGGGCTAAAACTGCTCCCACTGATTTTCCAGAAGCATCCGTGTAAATGACAAAGGATTTAGCGCGAAAGCTTTTTGGCACTTATCCGTCAAGACACATTTTCCATGTTGATCATTTGTAGTCAGTTCTTGCAATACTGCCTCTGATTCGGAATAGTCTGGTATGAATTCTTTATAATACCCAGTCAAACCCAAAAAGGATCTGATTTCTTTAGCAGTAGTAGGGACTGGGTATTCACTTATGCACTGAATATTTGCAGGGTCTGGTTCAATGCCTTCTTTACTTACTATGTGGCCTAGGTAAACAACACTATCCTGAAATAATTGGCACTTAGAATGCTTTAATTTTAACCCTGCCAGCCTCAGTCTTGTGAAGACATCTCTTAGCAATGACATGTGTTCCTGTACCTATTTACAAAAAAAGTATAACGTTGTCTATGTAAAGTAATGCTGTCTGCCAATCTAGTCCAGCCACAGCCTAAGCCTTTGGAAAGTGGCTGGGGCATTCGTTAGCCCAACTGCCATTACTTTAAATTGGTAAAGATTTGAACCGGTAGAAAAAGCAGTTTTCTCTTCTATCCTTAGGGTCGATCTCTACCTACCAATACCCAGATGCCAGATCCAGTACAGAAAATACAGTGGAACCTAACAGGAACTCCAGGCAGTCGTCTGTTTGTCTCAATGAAAGGCATCCTTGTGGCTAAGAGAATTTAGAGATCTGTAATCCACACAATCGCGTATAGATCCATCCTTTTTTCTTACAAGCACAATAGAGGATGACCATGGACTTTTACTTTCCTCGATGATGTCATTTGCCAACATTTCTTTAGTCTGACGTTCTACTTCTACTTTCAAATGCATAGGTATACGTCGTAAAGGTTGTTTAATGGGCTTAGCATCATATATGTATGTATCAATAGTATGTTGTATGTGATGGAAATCGACGACCACCAATTGCATTATAACATTCCCTAGCAAAGTGGCCTGGCAAATTACAGTGGTAGCATAGACCACCGCATTGTGATTGCTGGCCATTTTTAATCTCCGACGTTACTGCAGCCAGTCTGACAGACATTTCTAGGATTTGTGTTTGCAAAGCCTTGAAACATTCATTACTTTCAGCAGATTGCTGACATGGATTAGTAAATTCTGGTTGCATAGTTTCACATGCATTAATCTCAATTGCCTTATCGACTTCTGCTCTACACTCAATTTTGGACGCAATTTTAAGGGCTTCACTAATATTCGCAGGGCTCTTAGTTCGAACTTTCATCCCCATCGATATCCCATCGTTCTTTGCCTCTTCAAGATCTTATAAACAATCTTTTTAATTCCCTGGCATATACAGCAAGATTAATCAACTCCGCCCGAAACGCTTCTAATAATACATCAGAGGCAAATGCCTCTGTGAATGCATCACTCAGTTTGCCATAATTTTGCTTGTCCTTTTCATTCAAGTTTTGGAAGATGGCAAAAGCTGAAATTCTCAATAATGTGGGAAATATTGAAACTTTCTCCTATTCTTTCATATTACATGAATTTCCCCATACTTCGTATCGCTTAATCCATGTCAGAAAGTCGTCCCCCTGCTTCCCCTTGAGGAGGAGCATTTGCCCATTACCTCAATTCTAACGACTCAGCCATTTTTTACCAGTTTAATGCGTGTATCCAAAGAAATAATTTTCGCAATCGATACATTAAATATTAGGCTTCAATCACACCACTGCCACCAGATTGTGACACTCACCTTAGTCAACCGATAAAGGTGTCTTCTTCATTCAGTTCAGCGGCCAACTGAATTCAACCCTAAGCCAGATCGTCCTTTACGGTTCCTGTAAACTCTCCAAAATCAACAGGGTTGCCAGATTAGCTCTGATCAGTTCAAGCTGAGCCAGTTCGTGGCTCACAGAAACATTAAACTGGACAAATTTAACTAAAAGGATGCAAATTAAAATGGGTATTATGACATATAAATCTAGAAATGGTCTGGCCCCTGGTTACGTGAAAGACATGTTCACTTCCGTTGGGGTGGCGCACACTAGAAATTTACGTTCCAAAACACGCAATCACCTACAACTTCCGAGGATTAAAACGAAATATGGCAGAAAAAGCTTCAAATACACTGCAGCGCAAATGTGGAATTCTCTGCCTGAAACGATTACTCAGTCTACTACTCTGCTGACATTCAAATCCAATATACATGAATATATTACTAAATTATAGTGATATATGGGCAATGTGATTTCACCTTTTTACTTGTGTTCTAATATTGCATATTTGTTTAGTATTTCTAAATAGCTGTATGTGTGAATGAATGTGTACGACCTTGCGTGTATGTATGTGTGAACGGTGATTCGAACATTGACATTCGACGAGGTAATTATTCTGCAATACTGTTTTAGTAATATCTATCGAAAATGAACAAATATGTTAATTATCTAATTTAACAGTCATTTTACTTGTGTTATAATATCGTATATATATATATATATATATATATATATATATATATATATATATATATATATATATATATATATATATATATATATATATATATATATATATATATATATATATATATATATATATATATATATATATATATATATATATATATATATATATATATATATATATATATATATATATATGTACGTGGGTGCATGCGTGCGTGCGTGCGTGTGAGGGCCTCGGGAAGATCAGTTTACTGATGATGTATACCCTCCTTAAATAAAGATTATTATTATTATTATTATTATTATTATTATTATTATTATTATCAGGGGCGCTCGGGGATCGATCGATCCCAAGACGGGTCAAGCGTGGGTGGAGCTTAACTAGGAATGGGTGGGGAATAACTCAAACTGGAAAGGTCCATTCGCTTTATGGAAGTGCACAATGCAGCATTGATGCACCGGTACTAGTTTCAGAATCGGTAGACTCGAGCGATACTGGTTTTAGTATCGCTCATTTACAAGGATGATGATACTTCCAGTATCGCTACTATGGACAATACTAGGGATGAACATCATATATATGTCCCATTACCATTGATTGTATATCAGGCAGTTTCAGATCACTACTTAAAAAATGTTAAGTTCCTGTGAATTTATTCATAGAATATGTTTAATCAAACATATTAGATTTTGATGACACATATTCGTACTTTATGCAAATATAAAAAAGATTTAGTTTGACCTTTGCCCTTCGTGGAATTTACAATAACGTGAGTCAATGGAATACGCCAATTTTGATCACTTTGGGTAGTTCACGCGCTACCAGTATCGGGTAATTATTAATTTATAGTGGTCAAACTGACATGTCATTTAAACTGTCAATTTGATGACTAAAAATAATATTTTCGAAACCTGTCTTATCGTATTGTCATATTTTGACAAGGCAAATAACAGGGAAATGAAAAATATCATTGACATACAAACAGTAGCTTTCTATAGAAGCATTTTCCGTATACACCGCTCTGAGAGATGAGCTTGTTTTTGTGTCGCCCATAATGGATGGAGAGGTTTTATTATTAATTAAATGCTGGAAATCTGACACAGATTTGTATGTTTCTTGGTCATCAATAAACTGAATTTATTGAAAAACCTAACAAAATATTAAATCAAAGCCTGTTCCCAAAGAATTTGATTGATGATTAAGATAGTGATCCGAAACTGCTGATGATCCGGAACTGCCGTATCCACTGTATCCGTTTGGGACAGAACAATGACTAGTCATTTTCAACTACATTTCCAATGCCTCCCATTCGCGTGTCCCAGGACAGGATATATACTGTTTAGTAATAAGTTGATTAAATTAAAGTAAACAGTCTTTTTGGAGTTTCTTTGAAAAATAATAAGATTTTAACTATCAACGGCTATCATTTCGCGGATATTATTATATCGTCCAATGCTAAGTTTAATTTAAATAAATATCCTTTTGTGGAAAAGCATTGATACTGAGTAGGCCTATGTGATTTTATTTTAAATAAAACTGATGTACTGGTTGAGTAGTATCTTTCATGCCAAAAGTTAGAATTGTTTGACAAATTTCCAAAAATACTCCCTGAACGATACTAATAACAAGTATAGGTGTGGATTATGTTTCTAAAACGCATGAATACTGCAACCCAGTATCGGCCATTGAGATAATACTCGCCTATACTAACCGATACTGTTAGCACGAGTATCATTGCCGATACTACCGGGACTATCATGGGTCAGATTCTACCAGAGGATATCCATGACCACTTCAGAGTTGAGTAAGAACACCAGACTCAATACTCTCACCCCAAAGGAAAACAAAGTAGGAGGATCGGTGAAAAAATAAAGTACCTCATTTTACGCAAAATACTTATTCGCATAATTTACCCACGACCATTCCTCGAATATCTGAGATATGAGATCAATGTATAAAACAAGTTGAAAATCTCCAGAAAAGATGCTTTCTGCATAGTTTTGGACTGCCTTGACTCACACCACGCCAACAGTGCGGCTCATAAATTAAATACTGTAGCGTGGCGGGCCTGTGATTTGAAACCACCACCTCCCCCTCCCACCACCCCACCCCTGAGACAGAGGGTGCATCTGATGTCCGCGAGTGTGCACACTGAGTATTGCGGAGAGAGATAAAGATGTGATCATCGTGCAATGGCACAAACAACAATATTCAAGATCGACATAATTACATATGTAAAACCTGTTTTGTCGTAACAGTATCTGATTTGGCGGACGGACTTCCATTCAGCTGTACTTGAATGACTGATCACCCATAATAATGTCCAAATAACACGGAAATCAATTATGAATTAATCTCTCCAGAATATCTAACTATAAGCTTGATTTCTTCGATTTAACATTAAGAACCTTGAACCGAGCTCCTAAATCTTCAAGTGGCAGTAGATTCATTCCAGAGATTCACCGAGTAGGTGAGTGTTTTATAGCGTGTCTAGCACAGAGATCTAGGCCGGCAAAGCTAGACTGATTCAGGACAAGTCCTAATGGCTTATAACAGAAGCGGAGGATCCAGCTGGAATGTTCTATATGGTTTGGACAATAACACGATACCCCCAAGAAGCGGCTTCTGAGAAAGGCAACTAGCGAGCTATTATAATGTATACCCCACACCCTCACCCTCTTGTGACTCCTCCCACCCTAAGAAGGATGTGTGATAAGTCATAAGAGGGGAAGGGGTGGTGGTAGATCCATTAACACACGTCTTGGTATATCCAGTATCAAGTTGGTGAAGTTAGTACTGAAATAGTCGATGTGAACTCTTCGGCTGTCTGTGAGCAAGTGATGTTGGAGATAACTTGTTGAGTGCTAACAGAAATTGAGCTGTCAATCATTTTTCATGGTCGCTTCTGATTGGCTTCAGAATCTGCTGACTAGGTATAACGGTCAGCACCACTTCTGATTGGCTGTCAGAATCTGCTGACTAGGTACACCGGTCGGCGCCACTTCAGATTGGCTGTCAAGATCTTATGGAAATGCTCTGCTCGGTAGGCGCCACTTCTGATTGGCTGTCAGAATCTGTTAATTTAGGTAGACCGCTCAGCGCCAATATGCAAATGAGATAGCTGCTGACTAGGTACACTGGTCGGCACCACTTCTGATTGGCTGTTATTATGGTTGCTGATTGTTTCTCACTGCAAGTGCTTCATAAGAGATTTCAAAAAGCAGAAATTTTTTTTAATGCTAGTTTATGTTCTGATTTAATAGAAATATCATAGTTGTGACAACTCCACTTTATGGTGGTAGAACCAATGCCTTAAAATTATATAATAAAATTAAAGACAATGAGAAAATCAGCTTTGCAGATATCTTCTCATTATATCCATATGTGTGTTCGGCGTTCGAATATCCACAAGACTATCCTGAAATCATAACTGAAAATTGTAAAACATTCAATCGAGTTCATGAACATTTTAGGCTAATTGAATGTGAAGGTCTTCCACAGAAAACACTTTATCTACCATGTCTCCCTACGAAATGTGAAAAGAAATTGGTTTTCATGCTGTGTAAGAGTTGTGTAATTAAGAACCAACAAACCGAATGTAAGCATGCAGATAAGGAACATGCTTTGACTGGAGTTTCGACAACTGTAGAATTCAATAAAGCCATTGAAATGGGTTACCAGGTTGTGGCTTTTTATGAAATCTGGCATTTCCCAGAAAAGACTAATAAATTATTTTCAGAGTATATTTCAAAATTTCTAAAAATTAAACAAACCGCTTCAGGATTCTGTAGTGACGTTAGCACTGATGAAGCGAAAAATACTATGATCTAAGTCATAGCGATTATGTTAAAATTTGCAAAAGTACGTTTTATTCTGTTTTGTAAATATGAAGTTAGCTCTGAGGTTAGCTCTGTATATGCTTATATGATTGTATGTGTTTCATGCTTAATAGCCTTCCCCTGTCTTTCACCTATAAATAACTCATTTTCAAAGATAGAAATAAAACATTCTGTATTTTGAAATGGAAACCAAAATTGTTACTGTCTACGGCAGTCATCAGCATGGCGATTATGTTCAAAATACATCATGCTTTATTTTAGTCTTTCAAATACGTGATTTTGAGGTGTATAAGTGTCTGCGTGGATGTATATACTTTTCAGGGGAATGGACCTTTCCATTTTTAGCTATGCCCTGCCCATCACTAGCTAAGTTCCACCCATACCTCGCCGTGTTGGGATTGATCGATCCCCGAATACCCTAACTATCAATTTCCTGAAAACTATACAGGGAAGCTGTTGAAGATTTTGTAACTAATTTGACTGGGCGCTGTTGCTGCCTATGGCAGCAACAGCGCCCAGTCAAATTAGTTTCAAAATCTTCAACAGCTTCCCTGTATAGTTTTCAGGAAATTGATAGTTAGGGTATTCGGGGATCGATCAATTCCAACACGGCGAGGGGAAGGGGTGGTGGTAGATCCATTAACACACGTCTTGGTATATCCAGTATCAAGTTGGTGAAGTTAGTACTGAAATAGTCGATGTGAACTAGATCTAGAAAGTATGGGCCTTCTTTAAATTTAATTTAATTTAAAAGATTCCCAAAGTGAACTGGATCACTTTACACAGCCCCACAATAGCTAGAAAAGTACCCAGTCTGTGAAAGCTGATGCGGATCATAAGCAGCAATTATCATGAGAAGCAAAGGTAGGCAGGATTTTTTCTGATCCCTAGTGGACCTAAGGTCCGAACAACATCAGAACGTTGAGGATGTAGAGGCGATACCACAACTTCTATCTATAATAGATGTAAGCCGCCAATGCAAATTCATAGATGGGCATCCGCCGGTACGATGTTACCATCTCGCTGGAGCACCCGACCCCCCCCCCCCCCACCCCAGCCCACCCATCCCCCACCCCCATTGCTAAAAGCGGCAGATTAATGGTAACCAAGAAAGTCCAATCTAAAGGAAGAGGAATGCTAGGGCATTGCCATTCTTCCATGCATTCAGTGGCTGTGATACATCATCCTCAGCAGCATTGGGAAGAAAATGGCTTGGGGCACATGGACATCATTTCCTGAAATCACGGAAGCATTTGTCAACCGGTCAGCCTCACCCGTTACAATCTCTAATGACATAATTGACAAGCTTCAACGTTTTGTCATCCTACTCTATGACAGAACGAGGGAGAGCAACCAGGTAAATCAGACAAGAAAACTTCTATTTGCAAAGGGAAGGCAGCTAGATCACATTCCTCCAACTAATGATGCGCTTACTGAGCATATCAGAAGATCGGCATATCAGAGAGGACACTGTTGGGGACAGGCACTCAAGGCTCAACAGTAGTTACCAAACCCATGTGATTGGGGATGGACAAAGGATGCAAATGAACACTGGGTACCTTACTGGTCAGCCCTTCCTAAGGTTGCAAAGTCTTGCAAAGAATTAATCAAATGTCTTGAGGCTGCAAAAAAGCTTGTAAGCCCCATTGTAAATACATTAATGCTTCCCTTTAATACACTGAACTTTGCACTTGTGGTGGCTCATGCTATAGATAGAGTGGTAGTAATACACAACGAGCGCACAGATCAATTGAAATATGTGATCCCGCCAATGAAATTCAAAATATAACAATTTCGTTGTCAATCCTGCTTTTTGCTTGTGCCATATAGAATATTGATATAAGAAAATAAGCTATTATTCGTAAATAATCACATCAGCTTCTTTGGATAATAAAACATATAAAACAGTCCCCTTATTCATCTATATATGTGTCCTAGAACGTAGGGTATTATATAAATAAGTTTCGAAAGCAGCCATGATGAAATTCAAAATGGCGGCTAAGATATGTGTCTGATCATGTGTGTACTGCTCTTATTGGATCGAGCATATAAAAATCTATATGTAAGCCAATTTTCATGCTTGTTTCATATTTTGAACGATTTTGGTCAGTTTTCGACTTAACCTACTAGACTAGAATGAACGAATACCAAATGAGAAGGCCACCAGAAGAAGGGGACATTGACGTGACGAGGCGAGATAGAAGCCAGGACCCGGGAATTTGGATGTGGGATTGGCGCCGCGTGGTGATCGAGCTTATGGTTGAGCCACAATCAACCCGCCCTGGAGAGATGTCGTTGGTCGTGTGGGAATGCTGGTGTCTTAGCTTGCCTGCTGCTGTGTTCCTGGTGATGGCGTCCCTGATGATGTAATAATACGTGGCGTTGATGTGAGGTTCTGGTGGCGCAAAAACTGGACTCTGGTTCATGGCTGACATTGCTTTGTACTTGGTGTGGATGCTGTCGCTCTGCGTTGCTCTCCTCTTCCTAGCGCTGGATAAACATTTTAACATGAGTATGAAAGGGTTCTTAGCGACGTGACTGTTAGGCTTTTTCATCCATAATCAGCGCCACTCGCATTCAACTTATTATTTCTAACAGCAACAGCTTATGATTTTAAGTTTTAACTTGGAATTTTCGTTTGCAAGCACAAGATTTTAAGTTTAATTTTTCCCTTTTCTTGTTGATTTAAACACATGGCATTATTTTCAAGTTTCGTCTTTAATATTTTTTATTTCAAAAATTCTTGCCTAATTTTCGTTCCAAGATTTAGTCTTACAGATTATGTATATCAGAAACGCCCACACCTCATCAGTGCATGTGGATCCTGGTAGGCTATAGTACCAATACAATCGGCTGCTCAATGTTTACGAATGCGCCCAAGATGGCTATATATGGCCCTACTGTCATAATGGTTATCAGTGTGTGCATAGGCGAGAGAGGGAGGTGGGGTGTGGTTTGTAGGTGTGTACGTGCATGTGCATAGATCCCCTGTACCCCATATTTAGGTTGGCTTTGCACCCCCCCCCACCCCAATCCCACCCTTGAAGGATGGTGAACTGCATCAATTCCCACCTGCATCCCAGTAAATAAACAGTAGTCCAAGGGCCTGTGGCGCTCATGTGGACCATTAGTATTTGAACCATTTGGATTTAAATAGATATGATGGATAATTTTCGGAAAAGATGGCCTCCCAAAAAATTTACCAATCAAAATTCTGAATATATATTCTAGCCTACCTTGATAGGGTCGCTCTAGGCAAATTTGTTTGAAATATGTCAAGCAACTAAGGTGAAGCAGCGTTTTGACAATTTCTATGATTTTCACCAAAAAAAATTGATGAATCAAAATTCTGAATGGAACCAACTACCATCGGGTCCTTTCAGCCAAATTTTGTTGACATCACTCAGAATGATAAAGAGAAGCATTTTGACAATTTCCGCTACATTTTTCATAAAATCTAAGGTTTTCACCCAAAAAATTGATGAATCAAAATTCTGAAAGGAAATTCTGGAGCCAACGACCATTGGGCCCTTTCAGCCACATTTGGTTGAAATCGCTCCGAATTGTAAGGAGAAGAAGCATTTTGACAATTTCTGGTACATTTTTCATAAAATCACAGCTTTTCACCAAAAAAATTGATGAATCAAAATTCTGAATGGAGCCTATGACCATAGGGTACTTCTAGCCAAATTTGGTTGAAATCGCCCAAATGGTTATTGAGGAGCAGTGGTTTAAACCAAAAGTTGACGGATGGACGATGGACGGACGGTCGCTACAGCATAAACTCACTTGGCCTTTCGGGTGAGAAGGTGAGCTAACAATAATTAATTTCAATTTGATTATGAATTAATTAATCAATATGCAGGAGACTACTCAGAGCATCTCATTTTCCAATTATTATAGGGGAAGGGGCATGACACCCCTCCCTACCCCCACCACCATTGGGAACCCCACCCAGACCATGACTGCTAGGTTGGACACACCCATAATAGAATCTTAAATACACCAAGACACAGTTGGTGAATTTACTATTAAACTCTCCAGACTTATGAGTGTTATTTTCACAAATTGTGTGTTATGTGGGGTTAGTGACAGAAGCATTAGGTCCCTAAAGGTGTTAGATGCTGTGTGGAGGGATAGAGGGATGGGTGGTGGCTAAGACAATTTCTTTTCCTGGCAGCAACCTTGAGAATGTATAATAGTCAATAAATAAAATAATACTAAATACAGTCATACTCAGATAGCTGATCAGTACAGTATGTTTTAATATTGAACTGGAAAAACATCTTAAATTTACAGAGTGAACATGGTGAGGCCATATTTTGTGGACCTTGGGCTGTGGGACCTGGCTCTAGGGCTATCTGTTCAGCATTATCCTTGTAATGGTGAGGATTGGTAAATTAACATCTTTCAAGACATATTACTACAGAAGCAATTGTTGGCAATCACTAAGAAAATTTCAATTTTTTTCACACAAAATGCACATTTACACTTTAGAGATCAAAAGAAGGCAATTTTTAAAATTTACAACAAATGGATGGCTTGATTATGGAGCCAGGCATCTCAAGATCAATACAAATGCTGGTTTTGGACAATTTGGCCTTTAAAGTGTCAAAACTTACTCACTTTGTCATATTACATATGTTATACTATGTTAGGAGACAAAACCATGTTGATAAAATTATAAAATAATTGAAAAGAAATTGGGAATTAGTCATTCTTGGGGCAAAGTAATTTCAATTAGCAATTCGAATTCTTAAAAATTTACCAATTTATCCAATGTGGTAATTGAATTAGTACAACTTCCAATTACTACCAGTCATGGCCATTGTTAAATTGAATCTGCTATCTGGAACCTATAAATTTCCCTGTATGGGTGGAGTTACACCCCTGTCAGTCAGGAACTTGCTTTCACACATCTAATTTTCAGCAATTCCTGAGTGAATGGTACATGGCTAGATACTCATACACCGCAGGTATACTCCACTCCTATTTACAATACAAATTGGTTTCTATGTTTGGAAAGATGTGGGGGCCATATGTTCAGCAATGTTTTAATATGGAGTGAGTATTTCAACACTGGAAATGCTACCTAATTTCTCTGAACCAATTCATGACATGACACATGCAACTGCACACATGTAATTATCAAATGCTAAAACATTTTGTAGAACTTACACTGTTTGCATACACTGAGATAAACATTGATTGGTCTTTCTATACTATCTACTTTATCAAGCATATGCCATCAGTCACCCATATTCTAAATGATGTAATTATTTAAATAATTAATTCTGCTATTAGCTGTAGATTGTTAATGCAGATTGTGAAGTTGAAGTAAGGCTCTACATGGGTGGTTCTCAGTTATTTTAACTACATACACACAATTTATGCAATAGCAGTTGGTATCAGGTCTTGAGGCCCAATAAAATAATAACCCGAAGACATGCCCCTAGCAATTGAGGTAGGTAAATGTAGAGAATTATCTTTCATGGTGAAGGTTAGGGTTTCTTTTACTATGTTTTTGCTAAGCATAGCAAAATAAAGCTAGGAAAATAATAAATCTATGAAAATTCAATAAATTTTACAATCAGTCCAGTGTTTTTATGTAGAAATATAAACATTGCAATATTTTTGGAAGCAGGTAAATTGTATCCATTGTTGCAGGCACATGTAGGTCATGAATCCTAGACATCCATATACTTTTAGACATCCATATACTTTTAGACATCCATCTACTTTTAGACATCCATCTACTTTTAGACATCCATCTACTTTTAGACAACCTGTACTGTTAACCCTCAAGGACATATAGCTATTCATTAACCTTTTCACCGCTGAATTCCCCATGTCTCATGTTCAATGCTACAATACATGAAAACTATTGAATATTTTGAAATTAATTTGACTGGCAGTTGTTGCTGGCCATGGCTTCCAGTCAAATTAATTTCAGAATATTCAACAGACTAAGTTTT
Source organism: Chaetoderma sp. LZ-2023a (assembly GCA_034401795.1). Classification (NCBI taxonomy): domain Eukaryota; kingdom Metazoa; phylum Mollusca; class Caudofoveata; order Chaetodermatida; family Chaetodermatidae; genus Chaetoderma; species Chaetoderma sp. LZ-2023a. Next base: position 120,383,284 of record CM067374.1, on the reverse strand, counting down.
ATATCGTAAAGAATATACTTTTTCATTTGTCGGTGAAATGGTTAACTAAATACACAATTAAACATGATCAACACGTATTCAAAGTTAGTTAAGCTTATTTACTTTTATGCATGTAGTAACCGTGACTTCCGCTTACAATCAGTGGTGCTGCCATTAGCTGGCCAATTTCTACCACCAGAAATGCAGGATAAAATCCCTTTCCAACCCATTCACCCCGCACCCCCACCCCCACCCCATCTCATCTGTGCCTCTAAATCAGCTCCTGCATGTCAAAATTCGACACACCCAGCTGGTTATCATACTATATCTCCTGTGAGCTAAGGATAATTAAACTGACTTAAACAAATGACAAAAGTGCTGAATATTTTCGTATGGGTAAACTTAGACTAACACCCATCTGCTATCAGCGACCCCCCCCCCACCCACCCCACCCCACCCCGCTCACACCCCAACCAAACATGTATACAGTTATTGGCTCTCAATCGTCTAGAGGTATAATTTATCACCATTCATACCATCATTAGAACACTTATTTGAGCATGAAAAGCACAAATGTTGCCATTCACACACACAATGACTGAACGAGCAAACCATTTGATGCACGAATACTGGTTCCAACATGGTATGAAAGCAGGAAATAAATCATTGCCCTCAATATCGTACACAAGTAACGGGGAAATTGAATATATTTCGCCAAACAATTATTATTTAGAGGATTAATGCGGTGTAAGATAAGATTTACAGCCAGCAAGATCAGTGTTTACTTTATCACGTCAGTGACCGCTTGACGGCCAGGCTTCCCCAGGTCTAAAAATAATGATGTAATGACGTCACGGAAAAAACTCCTATAATCGTCAAACAGAGTCTCTGCAGTGGTTGTTGAGGAACGGCCATTTACAGGCCAAAGGAAGGCTATTTTTTTAAATTTTACCACTGAAATGACTGGCTCGGTTACCGAGCCAGTCATTTCAGTGGTAAATTTTAAAAAATAGCCTTCTATTGGCCTACAAATGGACACTGACTAAGCTAAAATTGTGATTTACTTGACCCTGTAATCGGCTAAAAAACGCTCTTAAAAAACTATTTTCCTAAATTCCAGTGGTAAGTTTACAAAACGCGCATTTTTTTGGCCAGCAAATGATCACTCACTGAGCAAAAATTTGAATTTTCTAAGGATAAAAGTAGCATTTTGAGCGCTTTAGGCGCTGTTGACATAAGGGAGATTAAATACCCGCAGCTTCTTAGCTCAAATGCGACAGCCCGTCTGTCACTCGATATTGAAAAAAATATTTTTTACATGTGGGGTTGTTGCTGTTATTGTTGGTTTTGTTTATTGGTCATTTACATCTGGTGCTCGGACAAAATCCCACCGGACATAATCCCACGGACATAATACCACCGGACAAAATCCCCACAGACATAATTCCACCCGGACAAAATCCCCACTGACAAAATCCCCACGGGCATAATCCCACCCGGACAAAATCCCACCCAGACCAAAGCCCACCAGACAGAATCCCACCCAGCACAATCCGACTTGACAGATTCACACCAGGATTTCATGCCCACTCCATTAAGGATCAACCGAGATCAACTCAAGGTTGTAGAGGAGACCACATATATGTGCTTCACATTTCGAATATTTCCGAGGACTTTTTTTAATTCAATTAAATTCAAGTAAAATTAATTTTCTGTTTTCTATGAGGTGACAGACCCCTTAGATAAAATATTTATGCATGACATAACATTACAAACCATGAATACACAGGAGACATTAGACAAGTACATATATTTACCCGCTCTGCTTGAAATTCGTGCAAATGATTTTATAATGTTTTTTAATTGGGAAGTTGAAATAGGGACTCGTGTCTCTAATTCATTTTCACACCTTAAAACATTATATTGATTTATGCACAGCGAAGTAAACATTTCTTAAGATTTATTTTCTTTAGATACATATAGGCCCACTATGTAAGCTTCTAAAAGTGTACAATTTTAATTATTTAATTTTCAAGTATTATTATTATTATTATTATTATTATTATTATTATTATTATTATTATTCGTCGAAATTTGGTATAACCAAACGGATTGTTCCCTTGTTAGTTAGGTAACTGGAAACTGTTGCTATCTAACATATTCTAGTCGTAGTTATTTTCAATTTAATCAGCGTTTTATACGTATCGATAAGGGTGGTCGTCTAAGATAGTGATAGATAAAGAAGGATGTGGATGGTGGCTGCATTGTGTGACCCTAGTCGCCTACCACCATATTAGTACCAACAACAAACTTTGCCGTGCTGGAAAAAGAGAACATTGCTCTATTTCACCCACCTTTTTTTAACCAACATTTTCAGCAAACACGTTACGCACAAAGCTGTTTTCTGCTGCCGCCGCCGCCGCCGCCGCCGCCGCTGCCGCTGCTGCTGCTGCTGCTACTACTACTACTACTACTACTACTACCACTACTACTACTACTACTACTACTACTACTACTACTACTACTACTACTACTACTACTACTACTACTTCCACCACTACTTGGTTGAAAGTCAGTCCGGTCAAAGAAGATGTTTGTCCTCTGGATTCTGGTCTGGTGGTAGAGGACTCCAAAACGCTAGGCAAAAGGTGCTACAGATTTCGCCGGTTCGAACCCCGCTGGGGTCGAAAATTTAAAAAGGTAAAACTTACATTCCAGATGATGAATGAGCTATATCCACTAGGATATAGCCAGTGCGTCGTCAAAGACAGGGTTCATACATATATGTATTTGATCCATGACTCACTCTGAGAGGTGCCTCCCCGGAAGGTTGCCTTGATTTCCGGAATGGTTGCTCTAAATAAAAACGAGATTATGATTGCTGACCGTGGCTAACAGAGTATCACTCCCCACATCGTATTCCTGTAATTTAAGGCTAAGCCCTTAATTTTGTAGAAGTTCTTGATATCCCTCGTCTGTCAGTCTAGCTGTCTGCACGCATAAGTCAGTCTTCGGGCCAGTACTGACAAATGCTGTTATTTCATTGCGGGAAGGAACTTCGTGCGTGAAATAACCGTGTCTGTCACGGTAAACGGGGATTAGACGAGGTTTATCACGTTTTTGGTTCAACTCGCTATATCAAATTAACAAATTAAGTGTTGTCATTACATACATCGATATCTTTGACATAAATCATTCTATCCGTCAGCAACTTCAACATGGCGCTATACGAATGGACATATTCATGCTTAGGGTAGGGGTTGAGGGTGAAATAACCCCACAAATAATTCAGCACCTGTTTTGCCAGGGATCTAAGGCCCTTATTTTGAACGATCGAAGATTTATCTAATTTAATCCCTTCACGTTCAAAATACTCCAGAACATACGCGTCTTTCTGCTCATCGCTGACAGCATCCTCGGGATACCCCATGCTTCTTGTTTAATTTTCAAAACGTTATCGATGTATCCCGTGAAAAGTGTAGCAGTACGCTCTTTGTAGTGCTATAGCTCGATAAACTCTAAGATACGGTACCCGCTACGTACCGCCTCCATCAACTCCACAGACGTCCATATACCGTGTAGAGCGCGCTCGCTATCGCTATGAGTACATTCAGTACTCATTCAGTACTCTTCAAATCGTGAGTGTATTTAGTGCACAATGGAAAGAACAAATGTTCGGTGCATCTGTGTGGGAGGACTGGAAAGAATAAATCTTTATGAGGCAAGCACATAGATAGATAGTTTATTGCAAAAATCCAACATACGGATACGGCAATACAAGTACAATCGTATAAATAAACAAGATATAGGAAACAACTATAGGCCCTATTACTATTGCAAAAGATTGATCCACATCAAGTTATGCGCCGGACATTTGCAGCCCCGCCCACGTTCTGAGCGTGTTTGGATCGATTTATGTGCTTTGAACCCTGAGGTCACAGGATCCCCTTTTTTCAAGGTGACTATACAGATAGGTTGCTGAATATTTTGAAACTAACCAGACCGGGCGGCATTGCAGTCTACGAGTACACCAGTACCCAGACGAACTAGCCTCAAAATGCCAACTGAATGTTCATCAGATAGTAATTAACCATTCAAAGGATCTGCAAACTTGACGGACTTTTAAATGATTATCGCTGAGTTAAATCCGTCATTCGTTAGGTAGTTTGATTGTGACGTCAGCCTACATATGGCGTAATTGATTGTGGCGTCATATACTTGAGTGACTGATCGGATCTCACAATTAGTTATGCCAACGCATAGCAAAGACGTAGCAAATTTGATAAGTACCTTCTCCACAGGTAAAGAATCGCAGAGTTGAAGAAGGTTAGACTGGTTCAGTCTGCTAGTGTAGAAAGGACTCCATATTTCACTGCAGTAGCGTACAATAGGCATTACCAGGCTGTTAAAGAGACTATAACTGAGCTTGAAGAGTGCTTTTGATGCTTGCTCCTGAAGTCTTGTGCAAGCACGTTTAAAGTTGCCTGACGTGGTAAACACTATGCCTAGGTAGCAGTACGAGTGTACTATTTCAATTGGCGATCAATTAAACAGAAAGCCGTGTTGGTTGATAAGTCTACACGACTTATTGAAAACAATTACTTTAGTTTTGGCGAGATTGACTGTCAAGCGCCACTTAGAGCAATATGCGGATAGTTTGTTCATAGCATTTTGAAGGCCTGAGTGTAATTTCGAAACCAGAACAAGATCATCCGCAAACATAAGACAGTTAATATTCGTATCATGCAATGTTATCGGCTCACAATCGTTGAAAATATCAGGCAGGTCTGCCAAAAAGAGATTAAATAGCAGAGGGCTTAATACACAACATTGTTTCACACCTAATTGAGATGAGATAGTCTCACTAAGCGAGCCATTAACCTTGACTGAATAAAGTACATTAGAGTACATACTTTGTATAATGGCCAAGAAATTACCCCCTATGCCCAGACTAATAAGTTTAACCACATACACGTTATTAGACCGAAGTAAGGCCTTAACTCCTCTACAAGGTTTAAAATCTCTAACGATTACTTCCGCTTCGACTAGAGGGTACTCAATGATTTTATAAACGTAAAGATATAGCGAAGTGATATCCACGTACGGTATATACTCATCCGTTGCCGCCTGGTGATGCAATAGTATGGCTTTTCTCCAGCCACCATAGAAGGAATCATGCGCCATAAGCAGTTCATGGTGTGTTCTAGCGTTCAGAAAAGCTTTAATGCTAGGGTCGTTAAGCCTCTGGGCCGTACTATCACAACCCCACATTTCAACAATCTTCAAACCCATATGTCTAAGCTCACTATATTTAGAAAGCATCTTCTGATACACGCCTTCTAAAGTTAAATCTGGCTAAAAATGACTTTGTCATTTATTAAGCGTCATACGCTTACTAGGCAGACATTATAGACACACGTTACGTAACAGCCGTAGTACTCAAAGTACTCATCCGTGTCGGGGCAGTAACCATCCAGCAATTGGTTAAATGCTTCGGGTTCGCCGCCAGTTACAGAGTGTTTAACGAACACGCTCTTAGAATGAGCCAGGTAATCTAGCCACTTACACGCTTCTACTTAATAACGTTTCTTGTTACATAGGTTAACGTACTCCATAACAGTCGGGGCTACTAGCGTATGATTGTTTAAGTAGTTAGGTCTAAATATCTTATCACATAATGATGCTAACGTCATAGATGACACGAAAGGCGGTATCCCAGTTTCACGGATGAACATTTCATGAAACTTACCACAAGCCATCCGTAGAATATATATGTCGGACTTGCAATAAAGTTTCAAGGCATCCCTAAAATTGAAAACACCGTCTTTAACCATATCATACCATGAGTCAAATTCTTTACGCGCCGACACCAACATACTGTCAGCGCCATAAGCGTCAATCGCTGGATACGCTCCTGCATAATCAAAGTATACGTTACTGTCCAGGAGATCTAAGTAGATTGAATATTGTCGGTAGTTGTCGCAGTTGAAACAGAGGAAACGCTAGACTGTTCTTAAAATGAATGTCGCCAACAATCAAATACACCACTTTATTATCATTCATTATTACTTTGGACGGTTTAAGCTCTGTGTTTCTAAAAAGCCACTCCATAACCAGATGCAAGTCAAAACCACAATTGTTATGGACTATAGTGATGTAGTCATGAAAACGTAGAACATTAGTCTTATGCTTACCCTCCCGCTCAGATTTCATAACTAATAACCATTGCGTGAAAGTGGGTAGAGCATTAGAACCTTCGAAGATAACCTCTCTTCGATGTTCATCACATTCCCCGCAGTAGGCCTACTCGCCATGAGGTTTGCTAATCCATACGGAACAGGCTATCTGAGCTACTACATAAATAACCTCGTGATGCTTTGTCACTTGTTTCGTTTCAAAATCATAAAAGATAAAACGTTTCGGGATGGACGATAAGTCCTTATCTATGTGTTTAGGGTCGCGTGATTTATGCCTCGCTAAGCTCATATGTTCTTCATTATAACTCTGCATATAGCACACGTGGTTCCGTAAATCAACTTCAGTCTTGCAACCAGGACATTTTCCCTACCCACAATGATGCTTACAACGAGAATCAGCGTCTAGAAGTTTGCCACAGTCCACAAGACGTATTTCTATTAACTCTGTCTTTGACGACGCATTGGCTATATCCTAGTGGATATAGCTAATTCATCATTTGGAATGCAAGACTTATGCATGGCGCACATTCCAGAGTTGACGTGATTGTTGTAGCAACACTCGCTCTTAAACCATCTGCTCTGCTACAAGCTTTGCAAGAGCGATAAGCGATTTCCCTGCAAGGTGCAGCCGCTTGACATAAATGCCAGCATTTTACGCAAGAGTGTTGATCACATTGAGCTTAAGCTACATCGCAATCATCGCAGTAATAGCTACGACCTTTCAAGGCCTTAACGCTGGTTGATTGTATGGTTACTGTATTCTGCGGTTGTAGTAGTAGAAACATCATACAGCTGCAATCAGTCCTTCTTCGCTTTTGCCCACTGTGTCTTGTCCCCAGCCGAAATCATTACCTTCCTCAGGTCCATTCTTGACTTGAGTGTACCGAGTCCTGCTTCCTTGAGGTCACCTCATAGCAAGCTTAGCAGATTTATGCAATGACGTCCTCTCCCGGCGTTGTATTTGCTGGCTCCGAGTAGGGCGAATTCAAAGGCTCTCTGTGCTGGTCTCTCTTCTGGCATCCTTAGCACATGGCTAAACATGGAACATCTCTGCTGGGCGACTTTTACAGAAAGCGGCGACGTATTACACATCTTGTATAGTACATCGTTGGAAATTATGCTGTCTGGCCATCGGTGTCCAGCGATGGTGCATAGGTGTTTGCGGTCGCAGGCATCGAGTTTGTCTAGAGCTGTCTTTGGAGCTGCCAAGCTGTTACAGTTATACCGCATCAAGGATACGCAGGTTGCATTGTATAAACGTAGCCTCTTTATCAAGTGTATCTTTGATCTACGAATCCATAGCTTCCAGAAGGACTGGAAAGCTATTTTCCCCATGACGCAGCGTGCAGAAATGTCAGCAGTACTGCATCGCCTCAGCTTTTCCCTGGTCAGTCCCGATAAAGTGTCCTTCAGAGTTACGCTGGTTACATATGCGTAATGGTCATTATACAGATATAGGGGCAGAATTTGAACGCAATTATCCACACCCCTGTATATGCAGCGTGTATTCTCTGCCTTGCTATGCACTCTTAGAGAAATTCCGAGCGGTGTCAAAATGTATTGGAATGCGTTCTAAGCATCAGACCCACAAGCTATGTCAGTAGGCACACCAGCCTGGGCGTGCAGTTCTCGAGCTTTCATCGATTGATGATGATACTCACCTAAGACACCTCTAGATCGAGTTTTAGTTGGCACTTTTCTAACCCGCTTTTCTAACCAACGTCTTCGATGCTGACGAATCTAGATAACAAAAGCTGATCGCTATACATTGCTATACATTGGGCCATGTGCATATTATCTAGATTCCTAACAGTGAAACAGCTCTTTTTCAACGTGACTTCGACCTCCAAATCATCGAAACATAATTCGGCAAGATCATTATTCCACCTCGATAAGCTAAGCCTTTATACGTGAAAAATCTCCATAGCAAAGTCCCAATCGAGACATGCATCTCTTTGAGATTGACTCACTTCAGAAATTGCGTTCGTTATTTCTGTAGCTGTCAAATCTTGGACTTGGGCAAAGTCTGCGTGGATCGGAGTGTTTAGAGTGGGGGTGATTTATTCTGGCCCTGCTGTAATCTTGAGGAGATGCATTCATGCTAGCGTAAAAGCTCTCTAATTTTCTTTCGAATATAGAGTGTACGCGCTCTGTAACGTCAACCAAATTGTCGGTTATAATGACGTCCGAATTAAATTTGATAGAGTAAGAATTGTATGTAATATTAAAACGTCTGGACTGAAAGGTGCGTGTAAGAGTTATATCGTACATATCATCGATGTCAGGTGTGTCGGGTCTAGGGACAACAGTTACAACGTCATCAGAATGCCTGTCACACCCACACCCTCACCCCCAGAATTCCTTCCCTCTACAGCGTTAACACCCCCCCCCCCCCATCGTATTAGCTTCCATATTCATAGCATTATTTTCAAATAAATTAACTCTGCATGTTTGAGCTGATTTATTTTTGCAATTGTTGTAATTATTTTTACTAGTTTTCTTAACGGGTGTATAGGGTGTGCTAACAGAGATGCTAGTGGTGGGTTGGGGATAATAGCTGCTGGGGTTGGGTTGGTAGCGGTGGGATGGAGGTGTTTGAGTTGGCTAGGGTGTGGTGGGGGTTGGTAGCTGCTGGGGTGGGTTGGTAATGGTGGGGCATTTTAGTCAACTAGGGGGTGATGGGGTTATGTAACGTTAGCGTCGTTGGAGATCAGGGACTCAAACGGTCTCCACAATTTTACAGAAGTATTTGAGCGTTTAGACATTGGCAAGCAATTTAGGGGTTGAGTGTAATGGGTGAGGTTACATGTTGATAATGGTGAACTGTAGTTCAGTATCGCTTAGACCATGCATTAAAATATCTATATTACGGTGCAATGCATCGTCTTCAGAATTAGAACAGGTGTGACGATCTTGGGAGATATTTTGCTCTTCAAAGCCATGAAAATTAAAATATCTCCCACGATTTCCACAGAGGTTATAGTATTTAAATCGGCTTCGTGCAATACCTCACCCGAATACTGCTCTATGTCATCGTTTAACTTCGAAGGCTATGGGCCCCGTGCAGACTTGTCGCTCTTCGAGGTTGCTAAAGCGGCTCCAGGGTTCTATCTCCATGAAGCCCACATCGATGTCATCATCGTCGTAGTCGTCTGAAGGAATAGATCGATTTCATAAGCTTTTAATAGAATTTTGCACAGTTTTAATATAGCTAATATTCTGCCCAAATTCTTGCAGGAAACTATCGAGCTAGCGATTTTATCCTTATTACCATCACAAAGCTCGGTGATCTCAGCCATAGACATCCGAACATATGCTTCCATGATTTTGATAATATTATAAGGGTTTTGAACCGTTGTATAGACTGATATGCAGGGTAACGCTCATCTAGATTAGTAAAGCAATGCCCAAAAATGTATACACAATTTAAATATCCAGCTAATATCTTACTTGACGGACCATCTCAAGCCAGAAAATCCACGCTGTTAAGTGCGATAATTAGATTTAGAACTCAGCTTTTTGATAAAACACCTGAACGCATCATATTATGCTATGGGTTGTATCAACCTACTTACGAGAGACTTGGAGCTGATGTAGAACTATATTAAGGAATTCAAGATTTAGAAATAGATACCAGCGTAGCTAATCTAATTATCCTTGACGATCTAATGACGGATGTAGATAGTAGGTTTAATGCATTGTTTACGAGACGAGGTTATCACGAGTATTCAATGATAACTCATTTGATTCATAATATTTTCACCACAGAAATATCTCGCTGAATTGTCACTACATGGTCCTATTAAAAAATCCTAGGGACGCATCCAGTATAACTACATTGGCGCATCAAATATATCCTAGACATAGCTCGACAATCAACCACACACACACATACACACATGCACGCACGCACGCACGCACGCACGCACGCACGCACGCACGCACGCACGCACGCACGCACGCACGCACGCACGCACGCACGCACGCACACACACACACACACACACACCGGGAGGAGGGCTGGAGCCTTTTCCTTTTCCTTGCTTGGCTAATTGCCAAGGCGGCAGAGATCAATGGAAAACAGGTGTCAAATTAACAAAGGAGAAAACAAAGGAAGAACAAAAGAAAAAGGTGTGAAAAGGGGCCAGCTCACCTCACCTCTACGTGCATGTACCTGTCATATATAATATACCTTTCATGTACACAAACATATATTTTGTACAGCAGCCATAATAATAGTCATTTGCATACGTCACTGCATGTGATAACTTTAGTCAGCATTTACATAAATGTACCTTGGTTGTGTCGAGCAATCACAGTTATTAAGAAATATACCCACATTCGTGTACATGAATGGTCATCACATGAATAATCCCTATGATTCAGGTACACGATTTTTATATGAACAAATGCTACCTTTCATGTCCATCTCACATTCAAGCTACCATATAAGTACAGTTTATATCATATCAATCTATCGTGATTTCTTTGTACTGTGCAACACAGCAGGTGTTGTAGAACAGGAATTCTGTGGAATTAAATGTCTCAGCTGCCTCCTCATTGTCAATAAGCCTCCGCTTAAAAATTCCTGTTTGGTCAGTATAAATGCTGACTCTGGATGGAGGAAGTGACCTCAATGCAATCACCATGCATTCTTTTAGTATATTCCCAATGTTGTGTGAATGCAGAGCTAACAGCAAAAACAAAGGTTAACAATAAAAACACAATTTTTTTCACCAAGGTCTCAATGACCTTGACTTTTCTCTATGATCTTGACCTCCTATCGAGATGAAAACATATTCCAAATGATCGAGCATGTTTGAAAACCCAACAATAGAGTCTAACATCATGAGAATTGATCGATTACCTCCAGATGTGCTAGTATTTATGCACTGAGAGGCCAAGATTGACATTGACCATGACATATCGCATGATCTTGACGTACTGTCGACCTGAAACCTATTCCAAATGATCAGGCATATTTGAAAAATATAAAGTGGATCTTAACTTTATTGAAATTGGTCAAGTAGTTCCAGAGATATGGCATTCCCTGTAGTTTCCATGGGCGGCGGTGACCATCTTTGATTTTTTGTCCCTACAGGGGTCACGGGTGTCGAAAAAAATGTGTCTTCGTTTCAGACCCTAATTAAGTGAAATCAACCACCATATCAATTTGGGCATCCAATTCCTACGGGACTGGGTTTTTTTATACATGGCAGTCTGCACTATTGGTCTATGCACCTTACGGTTCCACGTTTCAGTCTCAAAAGATTATATTTTCTCTCCTCTCCACAATAATTGATGCTTTTCTTCAAAACTTTTCAAAAATTTGTAAAATGACAAACTATTACCTATAGTGACAGTTCTTATGATACATATGCCCTAGATTTTATTATATTCAACAGTATTCACATGTACTTGAATGTTAGGTCTTATTCTTATGTTATCATGATCTGGAAAAATGTTAAATCTTCATTTTGAGAAGAAATACAATAATAGACAGAAACTTTAAAACATCCAAACCTTCCCCAAGTACACGTATGACACATCGTATGACAGAGATTTCACCAAAACTCTGTTTACAGGACACTGTTGACCTTTCGTGTACATGAGTCTAGAGCCTTTCACGGTACATGGATGGTAGATTATGTAAGCATGGTTGTACATGAAAGGTTGCATTCAGGCTTATATATATATATATATATATATATATATATATATATATATATATATATATATATATATATATATATATATATATATATATATATATATATATATATATATATATATATATATATATATATATATATATATATATATAAATATATATATATAAATATATATATATATATATATATATATATATATATATATATATATATATATATATATATATATATATATATATATATATATATATATACATATATATATAGACACAGTGTCGCTAACTTTAAATAAAACTATTGTTTGAATAAATTGATGATGTATTTATTTGTAAAAGAAAATGTGCGTAATGACAAATGACAAAGTTGTTATAAAATAGTATAATTCTTTCCATGACATTTGGAATGATGACAGCACATACCCCTAGTCCCTAAAATATCCTAACAGACCATGTACAATTTCTGGGATAAAAATAAGCAAAACTAGAATAATTTCCCGGCCAAGCAAAGGTCTATATTTACCTGCATAAACACGGGAGAAGCCATCTGAGAGCATCCAGATCTCAAAATTTCCTCAGACCCCTGACAGCTCGCCCCCCCCCCCACCTAATCCCCTAGACCCGTAATACGACCTTGCGTCTAGCAATGATTAACTTGCACGTGCACCCGCCCCTTTTTGAGCCAGGGCTAGCTAGATAATCCTGCGCATGTGGCATTCTTGGATACGTAAGATATTTAGTAAATCAATTATGCATGCAAAAGACAAAATCTCTTTGAAATTCATGGGTGTATTAGGACTGGTCCTTTCAACAGTTTCCAATGCTGAATTTAATAACCTTAGCGACATCGGAAAAATTGCTATCATAATTTTTTAAGAGAACTGGAAGTCCCTATTACCGAATCAAGTGAAATTTTAGTTTTAATAAGCATTTCTCACGAAAGCTATTTTTGTGGCCCTAGGGAATACACTAATCATAAAGCAAAATATCTTGACAGGTTGACGTGCGCAAGTTCGTTAGCCATTTAATGATGACAGCACATACCCCTAGTCCCTAAAATATCCTAACAGTCCATGTACAATTTTTGAGATAAAAATAAGCAAAACTAGAATAATTTCCCGGCCAAGCAAAGGTCTATAGTTACCTGCATAAACACGGGAGAAGCCATCTGAGAGCATCCAGATCTCAAAATTTCCTCAGACCCCCGACAGCCCAGCGCGAGTTCATTAGCCATTTAATGACTAAATTTAATTTTAAAAATCAACAAATTTGTTTATTGAATGTCCATTTGCAGGCCAAGAGAAAACTATTTTTGAAAATTTACCACTGGAATGACTGGCTCGGTTATCGAGCCAGCCATTCCGGTGGTAAAATTTCAAAAATAGTCTTCTCTTGGTTTGCAAATGGACATTCCTTAAGGTCACTGCATAAGCCAGTTTTGGCCGGATTCGTCAAGAAAGGGTTAATGTGAAGACTACTGTGTAATGACCCTGCACTTTTATCTGCGTATGAGACTTTTATAAATAGCTGTTTTGTAACAAATTGCTAAACGACATTCTAAAGTGCATTAATTTAACATAAATAGTCGTATGAATGTGTTGGAAAATTAATTAACGTAATAAAACTACATTTATATATCTTTTCGTTTCCAGAAGAATAATTTCAAACGTGTTTTCAAAAAGACATAAAACTACTTGCCAGATTTGGTTTTGAACTGGGATTTCCAGACTTTTACCCCTGATCCGGATAAAAACAGATCATCCGTGATCGGATCACATTCTGAATCTATTCATGAATCCATTTTCTCGCTCAATCATATGACGTGATAATCAACTATGCGATGTGTATGCTGACCTCATAATCATGACGTCATGGATGATTCGATTAAGCCCGGCTTTAACGCTTAATAGTCCGACACGTTATACGAATTGTATTCTTTGCTATTTAAACCATAGGCAGAAACAGCAGCCAGTCAAATTGGTTTCAAAATAGTCAACAGCTTACCTGTATAGTTTTCTGGAAATTGATTGGCAAGGAGTGCAGAGATTGATCGATCCCAACGCGTGCGAGGTGTAGGTGGAGCTTAGATAGAGATGGGCGGGGCATAGCTAAAACTGGAAAGGTACATTGTTGTTGTTGTTGTTGTTGTTGTTGTTGTTGTTGTTGTTGTTGTTTGCATGCCCTTCACTCCTTTGCATAATGCCCAAGATTGCTTTGTCTGATATAGGTTTCCGTAATATACAGGCCTATAATTTAACTCTTTCACGACGAAGCGGGCCAAAACCGGCCTCTGTAGTGGTCTTCGGGAATGTCCATTAGCAGGCTAAGGGAAGACTATTTTTGAAAATGTACAACTGTAACGACTTCCAATGAATTCCAGTGGTAAATTTCCAAAAATAGTCTTCTCTTGGCCTGCAAATGGACATTCAATATGTAAATATTTGATTTTTTTTAAATAAATTATTCATTAAAGGGTTCATAAATATATAGGTATTTCCGTTGACTGCTTATCTTATCCTACTGTAAAATCTGCGCGGTTTTAAAGCAGTTGCATCTTCTAATAAAATTACTGTTATCGGACTATTGGGTTGTCTGACTACTGGTTTTTTAAGTAATTGTCATCTGTGTCGGAGTGCTGAGTCTACTGGGTATAATTGTTGGACTATTGGGCTGTCGGACTATTGGGCTATCGGACTAGTGGCTAAAATTGTCGGACTATTAGGTTGTCAAACTACTGGACTGTCGGACTAGCTGGGCGTCCCCAATTCATAGTATGCCGTCACTTGAAGACTTAGTTCCCGAGTTTGTCCCATTTACTGAAAATATATATATATATCACAGAAGGCACGTGATTTCATACTAAACATGATATTCCTGTCTAAAACATCACATTATATCCGTGTTCACAGTGCCACCAATCTGTGGTATCCTATTGCCTCAAAATAATGTATCTGTTGTTCCCGACTACCATTACTGCCTCCCTATGCGTGTTTGCAATCACGTTCAGAAAAAATACGATCTGATACGGGTGGAATGCGTTCTTTGGTGATCAGAAAGAGCAAAGACCAAAGTTCCTAGATATATATATATATATATCTAGGAACTTTGGTCTTTGCTCTTTCTGATCACCAAAGAACGCATTCCACCCGTATCAGATCGTATTTTTTCTGAACGTGATTGCAAACACGCATAGGGAGGCAGTGATGGCAGTCGGGAACAACAGATACATTATTTTGAGGCAATAGGATACCACAGATTGGTGGCACTGTGAACACGGATATAATGTGATGTTTTAGACAGGAATATCATGTTTAGTATGAAATCACGTGCCTTCTGTGAGCTCCGGTAACATGTTATATTATTTCTGAGCTGTATTGTAAGTTGATGACAATGTATGTAACTCGATACCCCTTGTCATTGTGAGCAAGAAAAACGTCTTACCTATAGCAGGTGTTAATATGTTTTGTGATAATCTTATGCCCTATCACATTGCGCAAATGTTACAATAAAATATGTTTAAACCAAAAATCAAATCATGTGTGATATAAATGGCATTTTAGGCTCAAAATAGCGATCGCTCCTTACAATCAGATTAATGCAAATGGCTTTTACAGGCAGCACATATTCACAATTTTCTGTAAGCCCATCCCACCCACCCACTGCAGGTAAGACGGACATGAAGGGAAACGTCCTCCAAAACCCTCACCACGAGTGTGTGGTTCCCTCTCCGCATCTCAGACGTGCCCTATGAACTGACGCCATTTTCCCTGCACCCATGCACGCCCTAATGAATTCTCTGATCCATCCGTGTCTTTCATGGCGTACATATGTATAATCTGACCGATCACGTGACAGATATTTTCATTTACAGATGATTCCCGTCGTGTTTGATGGTTAGACAGTTAGAGTATACTTGGCGTGTGTGGTAGGTACCCAGATAACGCCGCTTACTGGGCCGATACCGGGCCGATATGGTCAGTATCAGTAAGGTATCGGCACTGTATCGGCCCGGCATCGGCTCATGCGGCAAGGGGCGTTATCAGGGTAATGTCGTGAAAGGCATAGGCCTGTATTATTGCTTAAAGCTCTCGCAGTGCTCAGTAGTAACCGTGTAGCGCTATACAACAATGAACCTTTCCAAGTTTATCCATCGATCATATGACGTGATATGACGTCATACCAACTAAGTGACGTGTATGCTGACGTCATAATCAGTACGTCATAAATGATTCTATTTGGCCCGTCTTTAACTCTTAATAGTGCGACACGTTGTACGAAATGTATATCTCTTTAATTAACATGCTGTTGAATATTTTTTCAACTAATTTGACTGGACGCTGTTGCTGCCATAGGCAGTAACAGCGCCCAGTCAAATTAGTTCCAAAATATTCAATAGCTTACCTGTATAGTTTTCTGGAAATTACAGTCAGCGAGTAAAGAGACCTATCAACCCAAACACGAGCTATGTGTGGGTGGAGCTTAGCTAGAAATGGGCGGGACATAGCTAAAAATGGAAACGTCCATTGCTCTACCCTCAACCACAAAACCGAAGACTTATGTGCCATTAATGCAGATGATATAATCTATTATGTTATCGCCTTACTGGTTGATAACGATAACAGATGTCAGTCACGAGTGTGAAATCGTGGTTTCGTTCCGCATGACTGGCCACCGTCCAAAGCACGTTTTCCACATACCATACCGAGTTATATGCATACTGGCTTCCATCTATCCTGCGGATCACTAAGATTTATTGATAAACCCATTCATAAATTTAAGAAGATAAAATTCGCCTAGAGCAATAAATATACACGTACGTGTTGAGCGTTATATGGATAAATAGACGCGGTTTAAGGTTGAGCGCGTGCTGCTAAATTAAAATTCAACTAATAAAGTTGTTACTCTGCGCACGTATTTGATAACTAATTGTGCACGTGGGGCCGGTCATTAGCCAGGAATCGTGATTAGGGTTTGACGTAAAACGTTTGACTCAAGATGAAGACGTCCATCTAGCTGAGACATCAGCGTCTTCTAGACCCTCGAGGCTGTTTCACATTGTCATGAAATCGTGTCTCGGTATGAGTAACAAACTCGTGATCAGCTTCGCAGAAGTGTATATAAACCCGGGACTGGAATCTGACTGGGCATCACCTTCTTTCGCAGAGGACGCGGAAGACAACCCAGAACACGACGAAGGTTACATATCAGTAGATCGTCTACCAAGAATCGGTGAGACTGAAACTATCGTTGCAGCGTACTTCGAAATAACTTGAGGTAAGTGATGTATAATTATAGGATTAGTTTCTACCACAACCTGGTTATCAATCAGGGACGGCGGAAGAGGGGTGGTGGCTGTGGGCGCTGCAGTCCGATATTTCATGAGTGTGGCGGGTGGAGGAAGAGGGGGCAGACACCCCTCATTAAAATGGTCTTGTACTGTAAAAAATATAGGTGCTTCTTTATTCATCAGAATGCAATTGGTAGTGTAATATAAAAAAAATTCTATAAAGCGGAATCTAAGTACTTTTTTATTACTCAGAACGCAGGAAATTGCTTCTCCGGTCATCTAATTTTACAGATTCCCCCACCCCGCTCTACGATCAGGTCCCCAACACCACCACCCCTACCCCCACCCCCACTCCCACCCCCACCCACCACCCACCCACCACCCCCAGCACCACCTCAACACCACACTCCATCCCCCATCCCCGCCCTATCGCAATCATTTTTATATACAGCAACAGTTTCCTGTCAAATTAGCTTCGAAATATTCAACAAAATAGGCCCTGTGTTGTTATTGATTTTTTCGTATTTGTAGCCCTTCCGGGTCAAACGGTTAATACCGGTTGTGCATAGGTGCATGCAAGGTGAAGCAGAATAGATCCTGTGTTGTAATTGATTGTTTTCGTATGTATTGCCTTTCTGGATGAACCGGTTAATACCGGTGTGTAAAGCCAGCGGCCCATAATCCTTGACATTGACAAGGAATTTTTTTACCGATTTATCTGGCCGAACGGGCCGACAGGTCCGGCTCATCTACCGATTCTACTTATTCTGCCGGGCAGAATAGATAGATATTGTCTATCTACAATCGGCAGATAAAACCGGTAGATGGGCCGTCGGCTTTACATACGTGGGTACAAGGCGAAGCATCAACGTACATCACTGATCTAATATTACAACTTAAAATGAGTGGTATTTTAGTTAGTATGTCGGTTTGTAGGTCGGTCTCTCTATCTGCGAGGATTATATGTTTGTTGCGCCTATGTCGCAAGTTCTCTAGCTCGAAGGTACTTGTTTTATTTTAAGGTACTTGTGTAGATAGCTTATTTATTCATGATGAATTGTGATTGCGCAATCGAAAGCCGGACACAATAGTATAGTAGAATTAAAAAATTTATATAAATCATAAATTAACCCCGCTGGTATCAACTTAACTCTTTAATGATCAAACTGACCAAAAAATCTACTTCGAGTGGTCTTCATACATGGCTATTTTAAAGGGCTAGAGAAGAGTCTTTTTTAATATTTACCACTAGAATGACTGGCTCAGTAACCGAGCCAGTCATTCCAGTGGTAAATTTTCAAAAATACTCTTCTCCCGGCCTGCAGATAGACACTGGCTAAGTAAAAACTTTAATTTCTTTACCATTATCCCATTAATGGTCAAGCATCCGGAAAAAAATTCGGTGGTAAATTTATAAAAAATAGTCTTCTAAAATTAAAATATCTTGAAAGATATTGACAATCTAAATGTTTGATTGATATATCGAGTAGTATTTTGAGCGCTTTCAGGCGCTGTTGACACAAAATGGATTAAAATTATAAACAGAAAATCATAGAAAATCATAGCTTTCGGGCACGCATGCGTATACGTGCAAATGGAATCACTTGTTGTTTGATGAAATTAATAATCTGAGTATGGCCTGCCCTACACTATCTGGAAGCTGCTTTCAATGCCCAAGTATGCAAACACGTCAACAAAAAGTAAGTTGACATTTTTGGTGTGCATGCATGTCGCCATATGAAATATTGCTCACCTTTCCGTCCACCAGTGGAAGTATTTGCATAGCATTTTAAACACATCACTTACCACTTTGCCCAACCCGGCACCTATAGCACCTCTCTTTTTAGTAACATCTTTAAAATCTTGCTGACTTTTATTATAGATTACTGGGGTTTTCTCTACCTCTAAAATGAGTTGTTCTCCCAGATCGTCGATCTTTTCTGTCTGTGCACGTGGAAATAATACGGGCGTGGTCTATAACATCACCGGAAAATGATTGATTTGATTGGTTCATTAAATTTATCGGATACAAAAATCGCTCTTGAAGCAATTCCACCAATACCGATTTTTTTTTCTGAAAACGGAATCGTTATCGTTATCGTTGTGATCTGACCTGTCTCATAGGGTTTGCACAGTACCGGTTTTAACAAATAAATCGTTACCGTTTATCGGTATCGGAATCGGTATAATGTGACCTGGGCTTAAATTGAAAAATCTGGAAAACCGGAAACCTGAAAATCTGAGAAAAATATCTTGAACTCGCAGCTACCGAGAATCTATAGACCGTCTTACTGGTTTTTCTTAAGGTTTTCGCGACTGATACTGAATGAACCTTTCCAGTTTTAGCTATGCCCCGCCAATCTCTAGCTAAGCTCCACCCACGCTTGCCCGCGTTGGGATCGTTCGATCCCTAAACTCCCTGACTATCAATTTCCAGAAAACTATACAGCTAAGCTGTTGAATATTTTGAAACTAGTTTGACAGCAACAGCACCCGGTCAAATTAGTTTCAAAATATTCAACAGGTTGTTTATTAAATAGTAAAAACATACAATTCGTACAACAACGCTCAGCGCGTCTTCAATTAAGCGTTCGTGACCGACTTTCCTCCGTCATTAATGACTGTATCTATTATGACGCCATTCTACACGTCACCTAGTTGATTATGGCGTCATATGATGAATGGATAAACTGGACAGGTTCATTGCAGGAGTGTCTTTTGCACTCAAGTTCATGTGATACCGTTACGTTTTTATCCTAATCAGATTTTAACGGCTGAATTTATTTTTTCAGCATACAATACAATGAATATACAATGATTTCAATGGCTGTATTCGACTGGGACTTTTCCGTTAAGTGAATTTACTCGCGCAGTTGCCAAAATGTTCTCTATGCAAACGTAACAGTCGAATGAAAAAAACTAGTATGGAAACCGACTAAACCGACTAAACCGACTGAGGAACCCGCTTAATAATAGTAGAATTCAACTCCTAAGTCCCCTGTGTTCATATTTTGCATCACGTGACATACTTCACGAAACATGCCACACGTTTTGGCTCCGGCTTATTTCGTGGTCTACTTTTTTCCTGGAAATACCAGTCGAATAAAAATATATACTCTATGGAGCCAAAATACTTTTCGCCCACTCGAATACAGCCATTATATACCCTTTAAATAGCTGTCACGATTTCTTGAGAAAATTTAAATTTCTTCTTAGTAAATGTCCATTTGTAGGCCTAAGAGAAGAATATTTTGTTTAATTTATCACTACAGGGACTGGCTCGGTTACCGAGCCTATCATGTCAGCGGTAACACTTCAAAAATAGTCTTCGCTTGGCCAACAAAGGGACAGTTCAGACAATCGGTGCAATGGCCCCTTCCAGCCAATTTAGCCATTAAATGTTATTTCTGTTGAGTCTGGCATTAGATTGATTCAGTTCTAGCTATGACCCGCCCATTTCTAGCTAAGCTCCTCATATGCGTTGCCTGGGTCGGAATCGATCGAACTCCGAATTCTATTAATCCCAATATCAAGGTAAGCTGTTGAATATGTTGAAACTAATTTGACTGGGTGCTGTTGCTGCCTATGGCATCAACAGCTTCCAGTCAAATTAGTTTCAAAATTTTCAACAGCTTGTTTATTAAATAGAAGACATAGAATTCGTACATTTGCCGGAGTATTCCAGCTTCGTGATGGAGTATTTCTGTCAATTATTATTGTGACGTCACCCTACTCGTGGCGTAATTGATTATGAGGGCATATACTTGAACGACATATAGGATTAATCCATTGGTATTTGACCCTCATTTCTCATACCTAGTAACCCATAAAATGCAAATTAGGCTATTGATTTCGCAAGAGCAATGAGAGATTGCAGACACTCGCCCACCCGGGTTTTTTTCATATTGTAAAAAGATTTAGGATATTCCAGATTTTTATGGATTTTCCATCCGGATTTTGTTGGATCGCGCCCAGCGTAGTGGAGTCCTAGAGTATGGTCACATCCTTTTCTGTATTACAATTTGAGTCAAATCGGACCAATAGATTCCGAAATATCCACAGATCAATTATTTGATCAGATCCGGATTCGGGTCTTTTTATCTAGATGATGGCAAAATGTCTCGAAACCCTCATGTGCGACAAGATCCCTCGTTTATTGTCGATTAGCATAAATTGCGAAAACCTTCACATATTCATATGCTGAATAAGCCTTTCCAGTTTTAGCTATGCCACGCCCACGTCTATCTAAGCTCCACCCACACTTCGCCGTGTTGGGATTGATCGATCCCTGAATGCCCTAACTATCAATTTCTTGAAAACTATTAGGTTAAGCTGTTGAATATTTTGTAACTAATTTGACTGGTCGCTGTTGCTGCCTATTAAATAGTAAAGACTGGCGTCATAATGACGTCATTCATTATGATGTCATTCTACACGTCACGTGGTTGATTATGACGTCAGATAATGGATGGATAATGTGGAAGGGTCCATTGGTACCCTATATGGCTTACTCTCTACGCATGCAGCACGACAAATAAATATAGTAACATGTCTCCAATACGAAAAATAGAGGCATGTTATAGGAAGAAAAAGAACTTTCTGTCGAATATTTTGAACATAATTATATTGAGCTGCCATAGGCACCAATGTCTTTCAATACAATTATGCTCAACCTATTCAGCAGCACGTTTTATTTTGTCTTAGAAACAATATAAGTTATTTCTGAGCTGTGCCGTATAAGCACTATAAGACCTAACCTTGATAACATCCGCAAAATGGAGGAAGTAGAACTGTCACTCAAATATCTGACGGAGGGTTCCAGTTTATCCACCAATCATATGACAGTCATAATCAACTAGGATGACGTCATAATTAATGACGTCATGCATGACGTAGAGAAGTTCATCACGAACGCTTATTTGATGACGGACTAAGCGTTGTTGTATGAATTGTATGGCTTTACTATTTAATAAACAAGCTGTTGAATATTATGAAACTAATTTGACTGGACGCTGTTGCTGCCATAGGCAGCAACAGCGCCCGGGCATATTAGTTTTAAAATATTCAACAGCTTACCTGCAGTTTTCTGGATATTGATAGTCAGGCAGATAAGAGATCGATCGATCCCAACACTGGCTCCGTATGGGTGGAGCTTAGCTAGAGAGGGGCGGGGCACAGCTAAAACTTGATTCTTCCGTTAAGTTACTTATTAGCTGAGGACACAATCAAAATGACGTCACCTACCTCAGTCACGAAAATCGAAAAGTCCCGTACCAAAGTGTACGAACTTCATGTTGTTCTTGGTAAATTTACAATTTAACCTAATAACCATTCTGTTGAATATTTTGAAATAATTACATTATGTGTCATATTCAGCAATAGTTCCCAGTCAGGAGAATTTCAAATTAGTCAGCAGTTTAACTGTACCCTTGAAAATTACATGCTGGGAATTCAGGTTTCAAAGTTTCAAATCGGTTCCACCGCGGGTATTTTGTGAAAATAGATTAGAAAATAAATTAGCTAGAAATGGGCATGCTACAGCTAGAAATGGGCGTGGCATAGCTATAAATGGGCGTGTCGTAGCTAGAAATCGGCGTGGCATAGCTAGAAATCGACGTGCCATAGCCTGAAATGAGCATAGCATCGCTAGAAATTGACGTGGCATAGCTAGAAATGGGAGTGCCATAGCTAGAAATGGACGTTGTGTAGCTAGAAATGAGCGTGGCACAGCTACAAATGAACGTGGCGTAGCTAGAATGGGCGTAGCACAGCTAGAAATTGATTCATCTGTTGTCTTAACATTTGGTTTATGTTGTGTTTTGCAGAACCCCCACGATAATGGCATCACGAATCACAGTGACAATACTGTCCATCTTAGTGGTCTTGGCTATACTGCAGACATTATGTCAAGCAGCACCGCGACGCTCGCGCAATTGGGGCGGCCATCACGGAGGTGGCAGAAATCGACCACAAGGTCCACCTGGTGGAGGACGGACGAGACCAACAGGTTGGGGAACTCCACCAACAGGTCCACCTGGTTGGCGAAGAGGGACTGGAACTTGGCCAACAGGTCCACCTGGTTTTAGGCGAACAAGACCAACAGGCCAGCCATGTACTGGCATGGAATGCGGTGGAGCTGGTGGTCAGAACAGAGGGCGAGGTGGTCATAACAGAGGGCGAGGTGGTCATAACAGAGGGCGAGGCGGTAGTCGAGGCTAGAATAAAAGGACAGATGTGTGCTCATTGGCACAACAACAAAATAGATAGATAGATAGATAGATAGATAGATAGATAGATAGATAGATATTACACCCAGATCATACATATACTTTAGCCTGTCAGTTTGAAAACAACAACAACAACAACAACAACAACAACAACAACAACAACAACAACAACATTTTAGCCATCATCTGCCATATACATGTTTTCTAACAGATTGTAGCTATTCAAGGTCATCGACTGGTGCCAGTAGAAGGATCTGACCTGTCATTAAAGTTTAAATATATAAATATTGCGTTGTTCATTTATTAATCCCCTCTTGTGTCAGCAGCGCCTCAAAGCGCTCAATATACCACTTATATAGGCCTATTAATTAACCATTTACCGGTCAAGATTTGTAAAGACGAAAGTGTTGTTCATTGAACGCAATCCATGTGCAGGCCAAGAGAAGACAACTTTTGAAGGCTTTCCAATGGAATTCACAAAAAAAGTCTTTCAGTTGTCCTAATGAAGGCTTTTTGAACATTATATCGTCAAGAAAATTCCAATTTGTACGTAATCAGTATCCATTTACAGGCCAAGAGGAGACTATTTTTTTTAATTTATCACTGGAATGACTGGCTCGGTAACCGAGCCAGTCATTCCAGTGGTAAATTTTTAAATAAATAGTCTTCTCTTAGCCTGCAAATAGCCATTCCTCAACACCAGTGAAGAGACTACTGTGGCCAGTATTACCATTAAAAGGGTATGTTGGTACACAATGGGTTAATTAAAGATGACTATTCACAGAAAAATGACTGAAAATACAATTATTTCAATTGTATACATTCAGAGGCTAAGGCTATTCCCAATTAACTCACCAGTGAGAACACGACTTTAAACTGTGGGTCTAGATGTAATGAGACGAAATAAGTCTTAACATATGATGATTTCTTTACGTATAACTTTATATAATTTTTTAAGTTGTGAATTTGAATTAGGGCCTCGTGCCTCTATTTCAAATTCACAAATTAAAAAATTATATTTATTTATATGGAATGAAATCACAAGATGTTAAGATTAATTTCGTTTCATTACATCAAGTCATACAATTTAAGTCTCTAAAAGTATACAATTTTAACAATTTTATTTTCAAGCATCCTGGTGTGAATATGAACCTTTATGATAGTGAATATACAGAAATGGACCTAACCTATTGAACCCGGAACTCCTAAAACCTCAATTTCAAGACTACTATACAGCTAACTTGTTGAATAATTTGAAACTGTTTTGACTGAAACCTGTTGCTGTCATAAGCAACAACAGAGTCCCGTTATATTAGTTTCAAAATATTCAACAGTATATGGATTATATATTTATTGTAAATGATTTTTCGAATTCGGTCTGTCGGGTTCCGAGGGTTGAACTGAAAGGTATAACATTTTACTGTTCACATTTTGCCTGTTGGTTTACAAAATAAAATCTAATCAGAGTGGATGACTACACTTTTAGTTATGCCCCCCCCCCCAACCCCTCCCCCCCCCACCCCATATATAGCTAAGCTCCGCCCATGCCCTGCCCGTATCGATTTATATAGGCCTACTTAGAATACTGAATTCCGAGAATCACAATTTCCTGGTAACTATACAGTTATCTTGTTGGATATTTTGAATCTAATTTGACTGGTTGGTGGTGGGGTGGATTATTGCTGCCTATGGCAACAACAGTGCCCAGTCAAATTACTTTCAAAATATTTAACAGAATGTCTATTAAATTTTAAAGACATACAATTCGTACAACTGACGGATTATTCCATTTGCATGATGGAGTATTTCTGTCAATTTCGATTGTGACGTCAACCTACATGTGGCGTAATTGATTATGACGTCACATACTTGACTGGCGGATCGAATTCATCCATTGATACATTTGTGTTGAGATTTATCAGGAGTGTTAAGATGGCCTGCAGTATACCATTGTTAAGATGACCTGCAGTATACCATTGCTGACAGAAGCCCATTGTAGCGAGCTTCAAGTACAGAATTCCAGATATTATGATATATGTTTATTCGCCCGTCCATCCGTCCGTCCGTCTTGCCGTGCATCCGTCCGTCCAGCCGTCCATCCGTCCACCAGCCTGCCCGCCCGCCCCAGCACCTCAGGGTTTGCCGAATCATCATCGCCACCACCACTGTCACCGCAGCCACCATCACCACCGCCACGGACACCACCACCACCACCAGCACGACCACCACCACAACAACAATCACCATTGCCACCGCAGCCACCACCACTACGGCCATGGACACCATCACCACCACCACCACCACAAGCACCACATACTGCTCCTGTGTTTGCGCCTCCCATCAGATCAGTTGCTTGAAGCAAGAAATATAAGGCCATTTCTCTAATTCCAGATCAAATTTTGAAAAGATGAAAGCTAGGAAATCCTAGATTAAGGGAACACCCTTTTGGTGTTGAGATCTTGAAATCATATAAATGGAAATCTCACAGTCCTCCTACACTAGGCATCCTACTTGTTTAACATTGGTATAACTTTGTCAGACTTTTCATACATTTAGAGTACTGTTCTACTTTTTATCAGAACAAAGAACGTGAAATTTCAATTTTTTTCATTAATTAAATGGATTTCTTTTCTTTAACATTATAATATTATACAAGCAAAGCAAGCGTGAGTGCAAGATATATGAACTTTACTAAAACTACTGACTTTGATAGAAAATGATATACAGTTTGAAGACCATTTGGTACGGTATGAGAGCTGGGCGAAAACTGACCTTTGGATTGATACAGAGCATTGGATACAATGAAGCGGGTGAGACTGAAAGTGCTTAGGAATGTTTTTATAAGAGTCCGGGCAGCCGCCATCAGATTCAGATAGAGTTTAATGGGCCTTTCTCGTTTCAGCTATGTCCCGTCCATCTTTAATTACGCCCCACCCACGCTTCGCCCATGTTGGAAGCACTCTCTGAATCCCAATTTCCAGAAAACTATACAGGTTAGCTGTTTAATATTTTAATCATGTCAGTTGGTAATAATAGCAATACCTTCTGCCTCTCCTTGAAATCCCGAGGTTTAGTCTGCTTGCCATGATGTTTGTATTTAACTTGTGCTTCATACAAACTCTTCCTCGGTGTCTTAGCTGTCTCCTCGAAATTGCAGTGCAAATCCATCACATACGGGTACATATTTCTTCCTTCTGCTGTTTCACTGCCTCACACGTATCTCCTTTAATATCCGCATGGGTCATCTTCTTATCCAGCCATACAGATATTAAAATGGTGAGAAGCATGGCTTGCCTGGGGTACTTGCTGATAAGCAAATAAGACCGCTGGTATATATGTGTGTCCCAGACCTTATAGGTCTTTAATGACACATCTACTTCAGCATGCTCGGCAGTACTCAATTCATATGTTCACATAAATCATTGCACTTTGGGATGTAGGGTGTTGTAAGTTGCTGCACTAATGATATCAGCCTGCATATT
This sequence comes from Chaetoderma sp. LZ-2023a, assembly GCA_034401795.1. Taxonomy (NCBI): domain Eukaryota; kingdom Metazoa; phylum Mollusca; class Caudofoveata; order Chaetodermatida; family Chaetodermatidae; genus Chaetoderma; species Chaetoderma sp. LZ-2023a. The sequence continues at coordinate 120,356,444 of CM067374.1, read as the reverse complement.
TCTTCCATAAGACCAGAGCTAAACTAACTACTGTCAATCGCTCAATACCTCTTTAAGAAATCCAACTTTACCCAAAACGTCAATTAATGCCTCTGCACCTTTCCCCATTTCAAATCTTTCGTAGAGTGACTGCCTTAGGATATTGTGCCGCAAAATCCACGATAGTGCCGATATATCGTTTTCCATTCCCTGATACAGGTGCTATGGGTCCTGTCAAATTAACAGTTATGCGATTAAAATGCTCATCTATCAGACGTATCGCTCCCAGTGAAACTTTTGGCACTCCCTTTTACACATATCACAGGACTATCAAAATCTATTAACGTCACCACTGACATCTTGCCAGTGAAAGCCTATTTCAATCCTTCATAAGTTTTCTTAAGACTAGGATAGCTTACTGCTATAGACTCATGTGCTAGCATCGTGGTTTTCTTTCTATAAGGTATTGGAACAACAGCTTTTTCACATAGCCTCTTGTATTAGGTTATTTGTTGAGATACCAGTCATCATCTGATTCTCATATTGCACCAGGAATATTACTGATGATTAAAGGATACTTAAATTTCTTATCACCAAAGCTTCCTCTATACTAGGGGGTGTCAACATCTATTTCTGCTACTGGAAATATTTTTACTATACTTTCCATTATCACCACAGTTTCGCTCCTGTATACCCTTCCATCGTAAAGGAGAACTAACTTCATACCACAATAGTTATCCAAGTGATCTAATGCGCCACTCGTAAACTATACATAGATTAAGCTTGTTATCATGCCGCTAAAGAAAGATATTCAGGATTGAGTAGTTGAATTATGTTTATACATTTCTACAGCCTATGACGTCTGTCATGTTTTACTTTTCAACCAATTAGTAAAAAAATAGCGTATCTGCGTCGGTCTATACACTCAGTCATAGTGATGCCACAAATAGGTTGACAAAGTGATATAAAAGCAACCATACAGGTAAGCTGATGAATATTTTGAAACTAATTTGACCGGAAGTTGTTGCTGCCATAGGCAGCAACAACTTCCAGTCAAATTAGTTTCGAAATATTCAACAAGACGATTTATACATAATAAATAATGTAATGCATTGGCACTTATATGACATCGCGCACTATCGCTTCAGTAGTCAAAATGTCAGCGATTATTGTTCAACATATACACGATATTACAAAGCAGATAATTGTGATACAGAACCGGGAATGTGACAGAATATGAATGATATGGAATCTATCAACCATAAGCTATCAGTACAATAGACATTTGAGATGAGATTAATATCGCTTTAACATCAACTTTTCTCACTACAGCCAAGAAACACCATAGACTGTGCAATACCCCTACCTGTGTTTCCCCAATATAGCCTTCACGGACTGGCATGTTGTCTTGATAAACTACTCTACAGCTACCATTCAGAACAGGTATTGCCTTTCCATTTGCCAACTTCAGCTGACCATTTTCTATAGGCCTACATGCATTTATTATGTTCGTATCAGGATGATGGGTTATGGCAGCTCTCATTTTATGACATTGGCCGTGTCTACTACTCCCGCATTCATATTGTTCCTTTGTATCTTTCGTCCAGTCAACTCCCGCTTCAGGCCCTCCATCTTTTCTTTAAGAATCCCTGACCGTTCCTTAGACACATATGCCATCATGTTTCCGCTTTGTGAAGCAGTCGTATGCAACAGAGATAATGCACTGACATGTACAATGTTTGAATTCTGATTCGTTCAAACAAAATTAGTTACGTAGAAATAATACAGTGAATAGCATAGGCCGCGGCAGTGGGGGGGGGGGGGGGTCGCGGTCGTCCGGTGCGAACGACACCCCACCCCCCACCACCGACGCCCCCACAAAAATAGGCCTACCCAGATAGATAACACTGGCACTTGTATCACACCCGAACCCATGTACACCACCACATCAAAAAATAGTAATCATTATTTGAGGCATGCGCATATTTTAGCCCTTTTAATTTTTATCGAATTTTTGTATTTTAACTGTGAGAAATGCAGGATATGCATCCTGAGAGCACCTAGATTTCAAATTTTCTGGAGAAATGCGGGAGGGGGACACCTCCTCCCGGACCATCCCCAAATTCGACCCCCCCCCCCCTCTTTAGAATTACTAGCGACGCCCATGAAAAGGTACATATTTATAGTTACAATGGGCCGTTCCATTTTATCCAGCGATTATATGACGTCATAATCAACTACGTGACGAGTAGAATGACATCATCATGACCAATAGGAACAGACTAGACGTAACAATCAAAAAGTACTATCACGACGAATTTGAGCACGCACAAAATAACATTCGTACTACTTCGAACATAATTCACCTTTCCTGAATATCCATCGATGATTTGACGTCATATGACGTCATAATCAGCTAAGCGGCGTGTTGGATGAGGTCATAACCATTACGTCATAAATGAGTCTATCAGGCTCGTCTTTAATAATCCGACACGTTGTAAGAATTGTGTGTCTACTATCTAATAAACATGCCGTTGAATATTTTGAAACTAATTTGACCGGGCGCCGTTGCTGCCATGGCAGCAACAGCGCCCAGTCAAATTAGTTTCAAAATATTCAAGAGCTTACCTGTATAGTTTTCTGCAAATTAATAGTTAGGGAAATGAAGGATCGATCGATCCTAACATAAGCGAGGTTTGGGTGGAGCTTTGCTAGAGGTGGGCGGGGCATAGCTAAAACTGGAAATGTCAATTGTTAATCACAGTACAATGCATTCACGCGACAAACAACCATATACAAGACCTTTTCGCGGTTCACTGACCATTACAGAAAGTGTTTCTTTGGGCTGTAATTTCAAGAATTTCTGGAATAACAGAACTAAACTTGGTGTATGGATGCATTATACTCTCAAGGTGCATTTACATATGATATGTTAGTCAATAGGACCTATTTTTTAGGTTCACTGAGCATGCCTTTGACCTTCTTTCGAGGATTCACTGAACATTATCGACAATTCTTGTCCTGGCAATAGTTTCCTTGCAGGGGGGCATCCATGTTTTTAGTGATGTGCCTTGTGGAAATACAGTCCAGAATAAGCTCTTGTGACTGACTGACTAACAGACTAACATAGGCACATGGCGGTTTATTGAGCTGCTATTCACAACTAAAAACGGACAATCGCAATCGCTTCCGTCCATCTGTCGATTCGTCTGTCCATCTGTCCGTCCATCCGACTGTCCATCTGTCTATCTAGATAGCTCATCAGAAACCATTTGGCAGAATTTGATCGCATTTGTTATGTGAGCTACCCATATGACTGTGGAATGTAGGAATGGTTACGTTAGATTCCGCCCGTAGGGTGGGGTTAGGGTCAGGGTAGAATTGTGGGCAGAAACTCAATTTTGACGGAATTCAACCAAATTCGGTATGTTATTTACCCATATGATTGCGGACTGTGAGATAATGTGTACAATAGGCTCTGCCCACGAGTTGGGATGACGTTGGGTAGGGGCAGGAATGGCAAAGAGGGTCGAAGCATGGGGATTTGCGATCGCATGCTATCGACTTCACATTCTAGTTGTTAGTATTGCTCACACAGCCAAAGGCAGGTATGAGTAGTGCGGTTGTTGCCGTCTGTTTGTTTGTCTGTCTGATTATCCACGCGGAATCCGAGAAGGAAGAATCACCAGGTTTGGAATACCTATACATATTGTCTGGCTAGGCAGAAAACTAGAACACGTTGTTTGACTCAGAGGGCCCACAATCACTGAACATACATTCCGCTATATTGTAGGTAGCGCCGTAGCAATTTTATCCAAAGCCTTCATATTATGAATAATAAAAAATAAAAAACAAAATTAACAAATTAAAAAAAATAATAACAAAAGAATTTACAAAAGTTGTAAGTTTTTGCATTAAAAAGACGATTTTTACACAAAATCTGGGACCTATAAAGCTGAATCCTTAAAAAGGCACATCTACCCATCATAAAGAAGTTACATGACATGTTTCATTAAATTATTTTAAGCGAGTTTATGGTGTTTACGAGGAGATTGACAAAAATCGTAAGTTTTTTAAGTAAAAAGCTCATTTTCACCCAAAATGTTGGACCTATAAAGGTGAATGATGTATGATATGCGGTTTATGAGATATTGTGGACGGACAGATGGTCGGATGAACAGACGGATGGACAGTCAGGTGTACAGACACGGTGATTACTATAGGGCTTCCGCACCTTCCGGTGCGCAGCCCCAATAAGTTGGGTGTCAAACAAACGGTCTAATATCTAAGTCACAGGGTTAACAAAATGCATCATGAAATTTTAGACATAAATTGGAAACGTAAGTAGGCAGAATCACCAAATTTGACACATCCATCTTTATTATATGGTTTTTAGGACAAAACATTCGACATCTATGTCACCGAGTCATGAAGTGCATACTGGAAAATACATTATGGCCATGACAGTGGAGGATTGCAAGAAGGCAATATCAGCAGATTTAGCACACATGTTCACATTTGACAGTTTATTATTACTTTCAGTTTGAGGGCAACCGATCAACTATCCAGATCCCGGGGTCGCTAAGCGCATTGTCCTGACAGAGTGCAATGGCGTGTGTCAACATCTCCCTCGAGCCATCTAGTTATTAATCTTATTGCCATAGCCCGGTAATGGGAAGAGGATATTACGCTCGAGTCTGTCTGTCTGCCCACCTGTCTGTCCATCCATCCACCCGCCAGCCCGTCCGTCCACGCATGCGCGCGAGCGTGCGAGCGTACGTACGTGTGTGTGTGTGTGTGTGCGTGCGTGCATGTGTGCATGCACGCATGCATGCATGCATCTGCCTCTGTCACTCACTGTATCTGTGCGTGTGTACGTGCATTGAGCATGTATGTTTTTTAAACCACTTATCCAATGTGACTCGATGTCACTAAAATAATAATGAATAGCGCATAGGGATTAATACATAAGGCATAATGAGCCATACGATATGGAATACCTGCCATATATTATACAGAATAGCGCATAATAACGAGCCTGTGACATGTAATAACACCGAATAATGGCAATATGACATGGAATAACACCGAATAACGGCAATATGACATGGAATGACACCGAATAACGGCAATATGACATGGAATAACACCGAATAATGGCAATATGGCATGGAATAACACCGAATAACGGCAATATGACATGGAATAACACCGAATAATGGCAATATGACATCGAATAACACCGAATAACGGCAATATAACATGGAATAACACCGAATAACGGCAATATGACATGGATATAACACCAAATAACGGCAATATGACATGGAATAACACCGAATAACGGCAATATGACATGGAATAACACCGAATAACGGCGATATGACATGGAATAACACCGAATAATGGCGATATGACATGGAATAACACCGAATAATGGCAATATGACATGGAATAACAGAAAATAACGCGAATATGATACGGAATAACTTGGAACAACTGTATTTTGATAGGGAATAACATGGAATAACGAGCCTATGCCATGGAATAACAAGGAATAACGGCCCTTTGTTATGGAATAACGGTCATTAGATATGGAATAACACAGCAGAACTGCCACTTGATATGAATAGCATGGAATAGCAAGTCTATGCGCTGGAATAACATGATACAACAACCATTTGAAATGGAAAATCATTAAATCACGTGATGTGGAAAACATGAAAAATAGCATGCCTATGATATGGAATAACTGTTATTCAAAATGGAATAACACGAAATAACGAGCCTATGATATGGAATGGCATGGAATAGGACCTGATGGCCATTTAAAATGGGATAACATGAAATAATCAGCCAAAGATATGGAAAAGCAAGGAATAATTGGCAGTTTATTTGTTATTCCATATCACAGGGTCGTTATTCCATGTTATTCCATGTCACATGCGTATTATTCCATGTTATTCCATAGCATAGGCTCGTCATTCCGTGCTATTCCATATCATATGGCCATTATTCCATGTTATTCCATATCATAAGCTCGTTATTCCCCGTTATTCCATACCATACGCTACGGTACCTAATCAATGTTATTCTTTATCACATGACCATTATTTAATATTATTTCATATTATATGACCATTATGCTGTGTAATTAGCCCTATAGTAATCGCCGCGTCCGTCCGCCCATCCGTCCATCTGTTCGTCCACAATATCTCGTAAACACCACATGATACGGAAACGCTTGAGATATTTTAATGAAACTTGGTGCATGCCTCAGTTATGATACGCAGATGTGCCTGTTGAAGAATTCACCTTTTATAGGTAGAATATTTTCGGTGAAAATGGGCTTTTTAATGCAAAAACTCGCGATTTTTGTCAATTTCCTCGTAAACACCATATCATACTGAATCGCCTAAAATAATTTAATGAAACTTAGCAGGTGGCTTCTTTCTGATGGCTAGATGTGCCTTTTGAAGGATTTGCTGTTATAGGTTTAATATGTCAGATGAAAATGGGATTTTTATTGAAAAAAATCACGATTTTGGTCAATATCCGTGTAAACAGCATATTCAATATACCATATTCATTATTCGTTATGCGCTATTCTTTAGTAATTCTTTTTTAGGAAGAACTGGTCCGCTTTCCAGACGGTGGTCATGATCCGAATAAAACTCCAGATCTTGGTCTTATTGGTATTATTTTTGCTTGCATGCTCTTCACTCATTTTGAACTGCACACAAGACTGCTTTTTGGATCGGTCTATAGAGTAATACATAGCTCATACAATTCAACGATTAGGCAGGCCTATTTGTAATGACGATGCGCGCGTCTTATCCTACTTCAATACATGCGCGGTGATGAAGCAATTTCACCTTCTGAACAAAGTACTGTCAGATTATTGGGTTATCAGATTACGGGGTTTGTAAATTGTCTGCCATGACCGAGTGTTCGGCTGTCGGACTACTAGGTGTGATTTTCGACTATTGGGCTGTTGACCTATTTGGCTGGCGGACTTGTGAGGCTTCTCCAACTTTTGTGTCCGCTCGTTGACAAGTAAAACATCAATACAGGGGGGTGGGGTGTGTTCCTGTCCGCGAGCACATATCCCAAATACCCCATACAGCTACGCCACTACCATCAGACGACTGTGAAATAGTGTGGAGCACTTGAATCAGAATGATGTGCTGACACAAACCACACTCCCTTTTTACGAGTAGGGCTATTTATTGAAATGATAATCTTTCATGTTTTATCCATCACACTTATTTATCTGCAATTTCGGCCAAATGGAAATTCATAATTAATCGATCTTCTGACCAATGGACCCTCAAACAAGCCGACTTTCGAAACAACAGACCGTCGGAATAATGAATGGACACTTTTTCATTCTATCCTTATATCGCCAAACAATCCATTGCCCAGTTTCATCTGATAACATCCCATATTATGGAGCTTTAATCATTTGTAAGCTAGACCCTATCAAGTCTCCATTATGCTATATTTATTTTGTTCCATTCGTGAAATCCCACTATATTTTATTATGTTGCTGACCTAATTGTCATATGCAACACACCTTTACCGTATAATGCATACATAGGCCTACGTAGCATACACCAAGTTTAGTTCCCGTAGACTGAAATCTCTTGAAACTAAAGCCCATGCAAAAACTGTCCATAAGGTGCAATTAACCATGAAAAATAGGTCACGTTGACCTACTTTTCATACGCAACACGGCTTAAGAGTTATAATATTTTCACAGACCATGTTTAGTTCATGTATAGGCCTAGGCCTACCAAGAACACTTGAAACCACATCTCGAACAAAAATTCTCTGCAATGTCCAGTGAACCACGAAAAGTAGCTCATGCTGACCTACTTTTCAAACACAACACATCTTAAATGGATGCTAATCGCATCTCCAATGTTGTATTGCACCGATGGATTATGGTTGATAGATTCCATATCATTCATATTCTGTCACATTCCCCTATCTGTATCATAATTATCTGCCTTCTAATATCGTGCAAATGTTGAACAGTGATATCCACCATTTTGTCTCCTCAAGCGATAGTGTGTGATGGCATGTAAGTGCCAATGCATTACATTCTTTATGTAATAATCAGCTTGGCAAGGCAGCAACAACTTCCAGTCAAATTAGTTTCAAAATATTCAACAGCTTGCCCGTATGGTTGCTTTTATCCCACATTGTCAAGATATAGATGAGCATATACCGAGGCAGACAGATAGTTTATGTGTGGCCTATTTGATCATCTGTGTAGATATCATGAGACGAGGTTAGTTATCCTTTAAGAATATAATGCATCCATACGCCAAGTTTAGTTCCTGAACTACCGTATAACTAAACCTCTTGAAAATATAGCCTGGCCCAAAATTTTCAATGAACCCTAAAAATAGGTCGCGTTGACTTACTTTTCATACACAACACACCGTCCTATAATGCGTCCATATACCAAGTTTACTCCCTGTACTACTTTTATCAAAACTACTGCTTAAACAAAAAATTTCTATAATGTTCAGTGAACCGTGAAAGGTAGGTCAAAATCATGTTCCATGAATTTTCAAAAAATACTGGCCTACTTTTCATACCTAATAGTCCTAATACACTTTCAGAGTATAATGCACCCACACACTGAGGTTAGTTCCGGCATACCAAAATCTCTTGAAACTACAGCCCACACAAACATTTTTTTCTGTGTTGTTCAGTAAACCGTGAAAGGTAGGCTCTTGTTCACCTACTTTTACGCAGAACACCTTCAGTATATATATAATGGCGCTAAGGTACAGTCCCCTATTATCGAATCGTGGTGGCGAGTTCTGTATATATTATCTGTATTATCTTGTGCACGGCGTGTCCAAAATTCCATTTATGTCAACAGTGCTTTATTTAACAAAAAACGATAGCATCGTCAAAAGCTTCGCCAATAAATTATTAGATTATAGACTTAAAGCTATACGTCATGGGGAATTTGCAATAAAAGCTTGTTCACATCAAATACTTTGGTTTCTCAGCCGATTGAAACTATATCTCCAACAACCCCAACCCCACCCCACCCACACACCCCCTCCCCCACCCTACCCCCAACACAGCGACACCCTCTGCATGCGTTAACGGATTCACATTGGGGCGATAACGATATAGGATTTTAACCCACCCCCACTCCACCCCCATGTGTTTAAACATAATCTAGTGAAAAAATGTGTTCAACCCTAGGAATCTTTGCTAAAGCCTGCATACCTAAACGTATCAAGTTCAAGTTCACTTTACTACACTCAGGCTTGTATAGGCGTATGCGGCATTTGCACAGTTGACAATGTCATTACCGTGGATTTTATATACATAATTATATTCATTATAAATTTTTCAGCAACATGCAATTCGTACACTCGAAAGTAGCACAAGTAAAAAGGTCGAAATAATCAACAGCTATTAGATTTGATTTCTACAGGCTCGTCATCCGAGAGTTCTCTAGACCCGTCATTTGTGAGGTCTTCCTCAGGCATGTAGGGCTTTCCTGTGGTTTCCTTCAGGAGCCTAATCCGTTCTTTGGCAATATTCTTTGGATGTAAAGTCTCCCTGACATTCTGAAAATCTGTTGATATCACCGCATCTGCTGTAGTCACTCATCTTCTTGTCGACACAACATTTCCTGTAGGTTTATCTGTACCATCTCAGAGAAGGTGTGTGGATGGGTTGGCTCTTCTATCTCCTTTTTCAACAGCTCAACAAAGGTCAGATATGGCTGGTATGATATCATGTGGATAGGTCAATGAGTAGCAGCATCGTAAAATCTAAATGGGCATCCGACCACCCATCTGTGCTGGCATACAGGGTAATGGTCGAGCTGTCGACCAGGTGGTTTGTGGGCGTGAACAGATTGGGGCTGATTGCTTTCCGCTGGTTGCTGTTCGCTCTCGGCAGATATTCTATCATGTCTAACCGCCACCTCTGTCAGTGAGCTATGATAGGTACTACATGGAGGTGGATGTAGCACGTCGGCATGTATGTATGTGGTGGAATGCTGAACGAACACGGAGAGGACCCTTTCTATATGATACTGTACCACATGGCTACCAACCAGACATGGCTTGATCACATTCTCAGTGCCTCGGAGCATCAGTCAGTCAATCGCCATGGCTATATGCTACGTTTAAACACACTATATAAGATGGCGCCAATATTTGCTCAGTCGGCAGGTCTCGCTGATCTAGTGGACATGTACGATGTTGAAGCTGCCATTGTTAAGGAAACCCACGGCAAGTCGTTCACCCTACTATGCCCTCCAAGACGTTCTCTCTCCACCCGTGGTGATGGTGTAGAACTAATGTGCGTCTGGTCGAGACATGGATGGCAGCAAGATCCTGTTTCGCTACGATTTCCTGAAGAAGTGATACATTCTCGAGCATCTGATTGAGGTGTCGGAGACGATGGTAGCAGACATTGACACCCTGGATTCTGACCTCAGCTTCCATCTGGTCACCCCAACTGTGAACCATGCGCCACCGATGACAAATCAAGGTCTACTGTTGACCGTGGCAAATTATCTGCAGATTATGTTCGGGAAGAATGAAGTGTGGTATCACTCTGGCGCTGGAGGCAAGCGGCAACCATGTTTTCCGCTATATATGCCCCCAGCGGTTATTGACCTTGAAGTCACCACGCTCCCTACTGTTGTGTAATGGAATAGCATGGTCCACAAGCTTTATAACTGTGTGTCATCTTTCCTGACCTATAGAGGTCAGGATGACACAACCCTAGTTTCGGTGGGTCATAGGGTTGGGGTCACTGGAGGAAGGCGCCTGCTGCGTTGCCCCTTTGATGGGTCGGAGGATGCTATTAATATTCAGGAGGGCATCCAGCGGATAGTGGGTGTGTCGCACTCCTCGAAGACCAAGACCTCAGTGAAGCTGCTCGAGCGTGTGCGTCTCACCAGTCCGCAGACAACCCATAATAGAATTGTGATAGAACTGCGTGTTCTAGCTTGTGGTAAAGTAAAACAGTTAACAACCGCCCATGATGGGATCGGGATCGACATTGAGGCCGGAACAGTGCTCGATCGAACGCAGTTTTAACTTGATAGGTTCACTCTGTTTAGTTTAACCGTCCACATATAAGTAACTCGTCTAGTACTAATGGGAATGGACCTTTCCATTTTTAGCTATGCCCCGCCCATTACTAGCTAAGCTCCACCCACACCTCGCCGTGTTGGGATTGATCGATCCCCAAATGCCCTAGCTATCAATTTCCTGAAAACTATACAGGGAAGCTGTTGAATATGTTGTAACTAATTTGACTGGGTGCTGTTGCTGCCTATGGCAGCAACAGCGCCCAGTTAAATTAGTTTCAAAATATTCAACACTATATTTATTAAATAGTAAAAGCAAACAGCAACTTCTCCAGGACGCAAATGATCTATTTGCATAGTTAACCAGGTCAAATAATGTGCCAAGTACATGTTCCGAGCGTGCCGCAGAGCCTACAGCAAGCATATAGTTCCATTGTTTTCGGGATAGCCCATGGCTATTAGTACACAAAGTTGATCAGATTCACTGACTATATAATAGAGCTTAACCTTCCAGCCTCTGCATGTTTAGACCATGTAATGTGTGGCTGGTATAGCACTATGGATATTTGTCTCTAAATGGAGTTTAGAACTGGTGGTGGTTGTGGATATATATATATATATATATATATATATATATATATATATATATATATATATATATATATATATATATATATATATATATATATATATATATATATATATATATATATATATATATATATATATATATATATATATATATATATATATATATATATATATATCTGTGCATGTGCATCGTGGCATGATTTATATACTCCAATAGCAACATGGTAGGCAATCGTCCCACAGATAGAAAAATCTCCTCAGGGTATCGGTCAGAAAGAGAGAAGCTGGTTGATAACCTGAGGAGATTCTCCTGGACACGTGGTGTCCACAACAGGAGTTTTTATTGCCATCATCGCGGTGGCTCTAGGATTTATAATTCTGAGTGACCTCTGAGAGCCGCCCTGGAGGTGGGGCGGAAATGGCAAACCACTTGATTTATCAAATGCAGTGGCGGTCTGCAATGGGAATTGTATTGCCATTCCTCACGGTGGCTCTAGGATTTATGATTCTGAGTGACCTCTGAGATCTGAGAGTCGCCCTGGACGTGGGTGTAAATTGCAAACCACTTCATTTATCTCATGCAAGAGGTTAAAATAATGGGCAAAATGGTCCGGATCATGATACAATAAACAAGACCCGACTTACATTTCTCATTCGATATAAAAAGATTTGTTCAATAACGAATCATGTAGTATGACTGGTCAGCTTTAAGCATATAGCATATATTAACCCTTTAACTGTCAAAATTGGTCAAGAAAAGTAAGTTTTGTTTAGGCATTCTCAATTTGAGGCGAAGAAAAAGACTACATTTAAAAATTTACCACTGGAATGACTGGCTCGGTTATCGAGCCAGTCATTCCAGTAGCTAATTTTTTTAATAACCTTCCCTTGGCCTGCAAATGGACATTCCCTAAGACCACTACAGAGGCCAGTTTTGTAGGTCTTGACCATTAAAGCGTTAGAGCTAATTTGACTGAAACTTGTCATTGCCAGATAGCTTGCAAAATATTGAGTCACGATATCATGACAACAACCCTTTCAACTCTCCAGCCCAGATACAATATATTTACCTCCCAATGATATATGCATAGTAGGTCTGCTTGTCGGTTAACTTCTGATCAGAATACAAAGAGAGAGCTATTTTCGAAAATTTTGCATTTGAATGACTGACTCCGTTATCGATACAGGCATTCCAGTGGTTAATTCTCAAAAATAGTTATCTCTTTTAGCCTGTAAATGTGCATTCCTTAAGACCACTGACCACTGTAAAGACTGATTTTACCTGCAAAAGATTAACTAAAGACTTGATCTATGCCTGAATCAGTCAGTGCTCAGACATGCGTATATAGATCATTTTATTTTTATTAAAGAATAAACAGTTACATACCATATATAATGACTACACTGTGAGCTGTCTATTACTTTGTTACAAGTTGCAAAACATAGATCACGAGTGATAGGACAACGTAAACCAGATTAGCCAGCTCGTCTATTAGATCTAAGCCCGCAATGTCATCGTAGAAGCAGCTCTCGATTATCAGAATAGTGTTATGTAGTCTTACCCTTTTACGGTCAAGAAAATCAAAACATTTGCTTATTGAAAGTCCATTTGCAGACAAAGAGCATGTTATTTTTTAAACTTTACCACTGGAATAACTGGTTCGATTATCAAGCCAACATTCCAGTGGTAAGTTGTCAAAAATAGTCTTCTTTTCGTCTGAAAATTGGCATTCCTAAAGCCCACTGGAAAGGCCGGTTTTGGCCAGATTGGCCATTAAGGGGTCAATTTGGTGGATTAGCCTGAGGCACAGCAAACCTCAATCAAATTATTTTCAAAATATATTTAGAAATTTGCATCAAGCTACAGCTACAATCTTATTGATTAGTTTGAAAACAAATGTCCTGAAAATACATTTGGTTGAAAGTTGTTGCTATTTCCGATTAAGGTATGAGCTACACTTAAATTCATGTTTAAATTCATTCGTGTTTAGCAAGTTTCATAATTAAAACATAAAACTGAATTTCTGAAAATTCTGCATGAAAAGACGTTGTCCAGATTTGACCTAAATAATGCGTATTGTTATTACGCGAGAAAGTACTTACACCACCACCCCCCCCCCCCCACCCCCACCCCACCCCCACCACCCATACATCCCCCCTCAGCCCCACCCACCTCCACTATCATTATCATCCCCACTATATGTCACGAGATATAGCGTGATGGGCGTATTAAATTAGTCTCTAAAATTCCTTTCTCGGATATGTCATTTGTTCAAAATAGATTCGCGCTTCTACTTTGATAAATTACAGCTACCGACTTAATAATTTTGGAATTATCTGAACAGGAAGGCTGATGATGCACGACTTGGCACCGTGTCAGCCTGCCATGTACAGTCACATATCCCACAATTCCTAGCGAATTAACCGTTTACTCGTTAAGATTTGTCAAAAAGAATTTTTCTGAAATACTTCCAATTCGCAGGTTAAAAAGGCTTTTTTGAAAATTTACCAGTGAATTGACGGGCTCGGTTACCGAGCCAGGCATTCCAGTGGTAAATTCTCAAAGATAGTCTTCTCTTGGCCTGCAAATTGACATTGCTCAAGATCACTGCAAAGGACGGGATAGGTTTTTTGGGGTGCAGGCTTGAAATAAGTCACAACTCAGTTAGTTTGTGCTGATTTAGCAAATATTTACATTAACCAATTATGCTTAGAACATTTACATTTTCTTATAGCAAAAAAATATATTTGAAACTTTATCACTGCATGACTGGCTCGGTTATCGAGGTAACTAATTGCCCAGTGGGAATTTTTCGAAAATGCCCTGCCCTTAGTCTGCAAATGGACATGTCTCAAGGCCACTGCAGAAGCCGGTTCTGGGTATCTTGAGTGTTAAATGGTTAACATTCACCGATGTGCATGAAAGACACACTTGCCATGCATTGTAGATTTATGTAAGGTATGCTTTAGGCAGCAACGGATTCCAGTCAAATTGATTTAAAATTATTCAACAGAATAAGTTTTATATCGTAAAGAAGTCACTTTTTCAGGGATTTGTCGGTGAAAGGGTGAATGATCAGGATTTCTAGATGTAGCGCCATTTCCAGTCCAAGAAAAGACTATTTTTTTTACAAATTTAGCGCTGGAATGACTGGCTTTTTCTCGTCAAGAACTCTACAGAGAACAGTTTTGACGACCTTGGTCATTAAAGGGTTTAACACTCTTGATGTGTCCATTCGGTCATGAAGACGCACCTTTAGCGAAGAAGACGGTTCGGGTGTAAAATGGGATTTCTCAGTTTGTATATTATACGACGTAATCAATCCGAGAACAGCAGATTGTCATAGTTTGGAGATTTAGCGAAATGTTTTAAAACGTTTTCCCTTTTGAACGCAAGGCTAGTCTCACTCCTCGTTCCTCTTTCCTTTCTTTTCGTGTTAGGAAACTAGGACAGATGATCTTACGGAATGGTTATGTCTGATGTCTAGGGGTTTTAGAATTTCGTTTTACCGGCCTGGTAATACTCCTCGGTTCCTTTGTTTTCGTGCTAAGAAACAAGGAGAGATGATCCTGAGGAATGGCTATCAATGGGGAAAGAGAGGAACTATGTAGGGCGGGGCAGGTGGTAAATGATGATGATATAGGTATTAATGTTGACTATATAAGGATGAGAAAATTTCAAATATGTTATTCATATACGTAAAATGTACGCTGACTAAATTTATATCGCTCATTGTCCTCCACAGAATTATGTAAAGATGTATGCCCAGGATGCGAGGGCCTATCATGGAAAATAAATTATCTGTCTATGTATAAAATAACAAAATCATTACAATATCCTTATATAAAATTTTTTCCAGTTTTTATTTAATATAGTATGCATGCACAGCAGTATATCAGAAAGAGAAAGTGAACCAGCTACTGTAGACATAGCATCTTACAGCTTGGACAATTAACACATCATAGCCTTAAAATCTGCAAAGACATACATGAGAAACACTCATATCAATTAGTGAATTGTGAGCACTGATTGTTCATACGATATTTGGCACAATTTTGGAAATAAAACATCATAGAATGTCTGGCATTTACTATGCCGTATGGGCAGAGCCGGATTAAGCCTATTTGGGTCCCGTGGCTAATTGGTTGTGGGGACCTTATCGGGTGGGCCAGTGAGGGAATGTGTACTACTACTACTACTACTACTACTACTACTACTACTACTACTACTACTACTACTACTACTACTACTACTACTGCTGCTGCTGCTGCTGCTACTGAGAGATCTCAGAAACGTAAAAGTAAAAATATCTGGAACGTGCACCATCAATTCCAGTCAATTCGTGTGGTTGTGAGACGGATGTTTGAAAGCTCGTTTGGTGAAAGAGGATTTTTGTTCTCTGGATGCTGGTCTAGTGGTAGAATACTCGCCTCCAAAACGCTCGGGGGAAGGTCCCGCAGAATTGGCAGGGTTCGAACCCCACTCAGGTCGAAAATTGAAAAAGGGAAAAATTGCATTCCAGATGATGAATGAGAATGTGAGTGCGACGTGGAGGGGACAATTCTTTGAAGATTTTGCCGCTAGACTGACTGTCTTGTTAAGCGAGTTGGCCAAGCTAGAGGTAAATGTTTTCTTTATAAATTGTCTCCTCTGGGCTGCTGGTGGGCGTCTTCGGTGAGAGGACCGTAGATCTCCGTCATCAATCTTGATCAATAGCCGGTTAATAGTAAGGAGACTTCCTGATGACCCCTTGACTAGTGACACTCTGTTGTCAACCGTTATCACATTCTATCAACAACCGGTGCCTAAGCACCTTGGGGTGACCACTGTGCCATGTAATTGATGAATCCAACTTTTTTGCCCCTCCCAATTATGGATAGGTTCCGCCCATACTTTGTGAGTGCTGGGGTCGATCTGTATGCTCTAAATAATGGATTCCCAGAATCCCAATTTTATGGCAATATAGATGACTATGGCAGCGACAGCGACCAGTCAAGCTAGTACAAAATACTCAACAGAGTATCTATTAAATAGCGAAAACATACAATTCGTACAGCTTGACGGACTATTCCTAGGATTTATGACGGAGTATTTCCGTCAATTAAGACTGCCACGTCAACATATAGGTGACGTAGTTGATTATGACGTCAATACTTTATTCGATTCATCCAGTTTGAAATAACACTAGCTATCGACCAACACAAATACACAGGTGCCTCTACTGCTAGTTCATCCCGTCTCACAAGATTTAGGGGCGCATACTCGCGGCGGAGTGCTTGGAGATGGAATTGTTAGAATTTTATACTTTTGGAGGCTTAAATTGTGGACCCTGATGAAGTGAGTCGATGTAGGTTTAAGCTTGCGATGGTTTTATTACGCAAAGACTGGTATGATTTTTTGTGTTCTGAAATTGAACTAGAGACACAGTCCCTAGTTTAACTAAGTAACTGAAAATTATCATGGTTTGTGCGGGGCGAAATCATTATGTGCTGAACTCTGTTTCGTTTTCATTGCGTTGGGGTACCTACGTTGGGCTTCCGGGGGTGCTCAGATAGTTTTGTTATCTGGCATTCAACTGTGAATGTGCACTTTTATCAGACTCACTATTATGTGTCATAAGTATAATTGTATAATTTAATGTCTCCAAGTAATTAGATATAGTATAGTAACATGTATGTTTTCATTCTTGTTACACCATGAGACATTTACTTTTTACTATAATTGCATAAGACCTGTCTTATCGCGCTCCCTCTAAGACAAAAAATTAATTCTGTTTAAACCAACGACAGGGTTCATAGAACTAATGCTACTACTATTACTACTACTACTACTACTACTACTACTACTACTACTACTACTACTACTACTACTACTACTACTACTACTACTACTACTACTACTACTACTACTACTACTACTACTACTACTACTACTTTCTTCATTACATATATATCAAAATTCTACTGAATATTTTGAAACTAATACAGCACCAGCTTCCATTCTACATCTTACGTATATCGTGACTATAAAAGTGAGATATTGTGAGTTCAGGTTCAAACCGTACAATGTGAGAATTGTTTCTGATTTGCGGGCGCCTAAATTTTCACGGACACAATGCCCTAGCTCCATTATCCCTGGCCTTAATCCAGATTTGCATGTGTGGTGGTGTGGTACTATTATAATAACTAGTGATTAAAAAGTGCTTCCAATACTCAGAAAAGATATATTATAATGCAGTGAATCATAATAATGTGCATAAACAAAATATCAAATCATTAAGTTAATAACAAACCTTACTGGATGTATCTTTAGCTATACAAGTATCAATTAATCAATTACTGGTTTATATTCCAGCTGAAATATAAATACAAATATACCAAATAAAAGGCCATTAATAAGCTGCTACACAATCATGCCATCTGCCAGGACGAGAATATAATATATATATATATATATATATATATATATATATATATATATATATATATATATATATATATATATATATATATATATATATATATATATATATATATATATATATATATATATATATATATATATATATATATATATATATATATATATATATATATATATATATATATATATATATATATATATATATATATATATATAACAGACTAAATGAACTGGACACATAATTTATATTTTATATTTAAAAGATGTCCAATATGGCCAATGAAAGGGAACTGGATACAAAATGTTAATTTATTAAAGTGTTAATCCATATAAGACTAAGGAGACTAGCGCAAGCCAGTAGGGAATCGTGCTGCTTTAAGGCATCAGGCTGCGTTAAGCTAAAGCAGTTTATGTTATTGTCATCACTTGAGGGACCCGATCTGTCACTCCAGTATATGACGTCATAATCAATTACATCATATGTTGGTCGACGTCACAATCAAAATGCGTAATTAAAGACTATCTAGGCCCGTCATGAACATTGAATCGTCCGTTAAGTGTACGAATTGGGTGTCATTGTTATTTAATAAACATTCTGTTGAATATTTTGAAACTCATTTGACTGGACGCTGTTGCTGCCATAGGCATTTGATTGTGATGCGATTGACTCGAGCTAACAAAGGGAGTATTTTGAATATGACGTCAGATACTGGGAAGATCAAATCCCTCTATAAGCTTTTGGATTACTGGCTTCCAACGTGAACTATTGTGTCTCCCAATATATTATACTAGCTAACAGAGTATTACAGACAAACGAAACCCGCAAAGCAATTTGAGAACAAGTTGACTGAAAATTGTTGCTGCCAATGTTTCAATATGACGAGTAGGATAGTTTGGGTTCATAACAATCGGACGGATCAATAATAGATATAATTATGATTGTAATGATAAACATGGACTGACTAAAATAATGTTTCAATTCTCTGAAGAAAATAAATACAAAATGTACCGTAAATGAAACTTTCTACAAAACACTCATCTCCCAAGTTGTATATGTGTTTCATGAATGGTTAATACTTATTACTATTATTATTATTATTATTATTATTATTATTATTATTATTATTACTATTATTATTATTATTATTATTATTATTATTATTATTATTATTATTATTATTATTATTGTTGTTATTATTATTATTATTATTATTATTATTATTATTATTATTATTATTGTTGTTATTATTATTATTATTACTATTATTATTATTATTATTATTATTATTATTATTATTATTATTATTATTATTATTATTATTGTTGTTATTATTATTATTATTATTATTATTATTATTATTATTATTATTATTATTATTATTGTTGAGAAAATTTAATAACGATCACAGTAATATTGCATAAATTGAACCAAATTAAACCCTGCATTCCCAGCATCTCAATTTCAAAGTGAACATACATGAAAGCTGTTGCATATCTTAAAACTAATTTGACAGGAACCTGTTGTTGCCACAGCTTCAGGCAGCAACAGCTTCTAGTTAAATTAGTTTTAAAATATGCAACAGAAACGTTATTGCATTGCACATGATTTTTCGTATATTGAATTTCGGTTTTAAAAGTATTAAGGAATGCAGGAAATGGCTTATCAGAATGTCTAGTTTTCAAAATGTTCATGGGCGGAACAATGATCCACATATCAGAAAGAAAGATAGCATAACAGTGTTACAACACCTCTTGCTGGACCTAGCAGGTGAATTGACCTTTCCATTTTCGCTATGCCCAGCCCACCTCTAGCTACGCCCCACCCACAACTCGCTCGTGTTGGGATCGATCGATCTCTGAACTCCCTGCCTATCAATTTCCATAAAAAATATACAGCTAAACTGTTGAATATTTTGAAACTAATTTAACTGAGCGCTGTTGCTGCGTGTTGGGATTGATCGATCGATCTCTGAACGCCCTGCCTATCAATTTCCAGGGAAATGTACATGTACGCTGTTGAAAATTTTGAAACTAATCTGACTGGGTGCTGTTGCAGCAACAGCGCCCAGTCAAATTAGTTTCAAAATATTCAACAGCATGTTTATTAAATAGTAGAAACATGCAATTCTTCTGAGTTAAAGACGGTATATAATCATTTATGACGTAATGATTATGACGCCATCCTACTCGCCGCTTAGCTGATTATGACGTCATATGACGTCAGACGATAGATGGATACTCTGGAAAGGTAAATTAACACACCATCCTCGTTTATCTCAGAATGCAGAGGGTGAGATGTGGCTGTAGCTCTCTACAATGTTTCCTTTTGGTAGATTCTCTTCTCTGTTGCGACTAAAGCAAACGTCACTCGACTGACGAGTGGTCAGTCATCACTCTAGATCAAGTTCGACTCGCTAACTATAGTTAGTTTCATAGTTTACTGAACATGCGCAGTCGCTATGCCAAGCCGAAAGCTGAATAGTTAACTATAGCTCGTTGGTACCCGGTTCCCCATTGAATTACTATTGCCGAAAATTTGGAGCGGGGGTACCAGTCTCCATTAACCTTTCTGTCGTCTGTTTTGATGACCTAGGAAAATTCGTTACTTTTGTCGGCTAAGACGTCAAAAAAACGTCGATATAACATAAAGTTGGAAGGAATATGGGCATACAATTGGAAAGCATAATTTCATCAAACCTAAGTTATTTAGTGAAATATTTGCACTTTTATATGCATTTATTCGTGGCAAGCGATCAGTGTCCGCCATTTTGAAATTAACGCAAATATCGCACTAACCATCTGAACCGAGTTCGGGTGCTCGGTTGCCTATAGTTGACTAGCTAGTTAACTATTTGAAGTTCGGCTGGTAATCTAGTTAGCTATAGCTAACTATGCTTATGAGTCGAACTTGAGAGGCTTTCTACAGTAGGTAAATGACGTTATACTCATTTTATTTTTCACTAACCAATCATTACATTTCCCCACTATTTCAAATAAATGAATATTTTCAGTTGTCATAGTAACGATATTACACGAAATAAATCAACGTAGACCTTTTCGATTTGTCAGATCGTATCTACTACCTATTTTACACGCAGATTGTTCTAGTATTAGCAATTTATCAGTCACAACGTGCACTTGTTTAGCACCTGACAATATTGGTGGACATTTGGCCTGAGTAATCAACTCTATTTGCATAGAAATCCTTACCCTTGTATTTATTCCTTGTTTCACAAGCCCTCCTAAATGTGATCGCGCACTAAGGCGACGCGACGGCGACGCGATGGCGACACGACACGACGCGATTTTGAAAATCGCTCTCTAGTGTGCGCCAGAAACCGACGGCGACGCGACAAGCAAGCAACTGATCGCCAGTCGTCGCTCGATATTGAACACGCTGTCAAATATTTTTGTCTCTTGAAAATCGGCGGCGATCGAAAATAACATTAACCAATAACTGGGTAGGCTTAAATCACATCATTTTCGATACCTTATTTATGCACGTGAGCTGGTGTTAAAAAGAGAAATATAATCTGTTAAATCGCTATGTAGTCTCATCCTGTCGGCGTAGTGTTCGTCTATAACGACGCTATAGCGACACGATATGGACTAGTAGGTCATATGTAGCGATGCCTGTGACGTCGTGCCGACGTTGCGTCGCCCTAGTGTTCGTCTATAACGACGCGATAGCGACACGATATGGACTAGCAGGTCATATATAGCGATGCCTGTGACGTCGTGCCGACGTTGCGTCGCCCTAGTGTGCGTCGTGATTAAGACACGATATGGACTAGTAGGTCATATGTAGCGATGCCTGTGACGTCGTGCCGACGTTGCGTCGCCCTAGTGTTCGTCGTGACTAACTTTTCTTTCCACATCTAGAAAATATTAATGCTGAATTTTTAAGGAAATATTTTCAACATTCTTTCTATCTAGCAATTTTTGGCACCCAAATCCTTATCACTTGGAATTCCTCAGAATTCTTTGCAACTCTTTTTGTTCCCTGTAGCTTTGTTAACCCTTTAATTGTCAAGCCGCTAAAAATGGTCATGAGAAAAGTCTATTTGCTGGCCAAGAGAAGACATTTTGAAAATTTTATTTTATTAATTCACCTAAATCGAGATGATACAAAGCCTATAGTAGTCTGTATGACAAGTAGTTAACAGAAAAATAGTCCCTCTGAATTCGTCGTAAAATTCTAATCTGTCGCACGTCTGTCGCACACAAAATGAGATCAAGAATTTGCTGACGTTGCGTGGATATTGATATCACACGAACCACTGGGTTAATCAAGTCGATTTTAACGTCCGTATTAAGATAGTGATACTCAGGTTAAGATGATACCAAAATCAACACGATCCACAGTGTTTCTTTTACAGTCCGCTACGGAGATAGACTGGGTCCCGATATGTCTGGTCGCCGAAGTGGAGCCTGTGTAACACGCTAGTCGTTGTGATGACGTAAGAAGATGGCCGGTCAATACATTAGAGGTGTATTCTCGTAGAAGCCACGCCTCTATTTTTAGATTGCTCCGATCTTGTGTTTTGGGTGGGAATTTTCCTAAAGCACAACATTAACTTGGCTTGGCCTAACACAAAGATAATAATAGATGGCCATTTGCGCAATAATTTAAGTGGCCACATGCTCGTCTACTATAAGAGAAGAATCCAGATTTAGCTTTGCCCCGCCCATCTTTAGCTAAACTCCACCCACACTGTTCCCGTGTAGGGATCGATCGACCCATGCACTCTCTGAATCTCAATTTCCAGAAAACTATACAGGTAAACTGTTGAATATTTTGAAACTAATTTGCCTGGATGCTGTTGCTACCGATGGCAGCAACAGCGCCCAGTCAAATTAGTTTCAAAATATTCAACAGAATGTTTATTAAATAGTAAAGACATACAATTCGTACACCATCGCTTAGTCCGTCATCAATTAAGCGCTCGTGACGAACTTACCTACGTCATTCATGACGTCATTGATTATGACGTCATCCTACACGTCACGTAGTTGTTTATGCCGTAGATTTACCGCTGGAATGTGTGGCCCGTTAAGCAGCCAGCCATTCCATATGAGTGATGGACAAACTGGAAAGGTGCAATGTCTCGAAAACAGTAATGGATTATAATAAGGAGAGCCGGGGTCCCAGATCATGGCCAGCCTTAATATGCTTCATGTACAGTTTTTCTTTTCAGAAATGAAATCAGCCATCTGGGCATGCTCGCTAGAGAGCTATTGTCGCTTTATGGAGCGATACTGCATTGTCTAGTCTTGACAATTAACCGGCGCTAGAGGTTGAGTGAAAAAAATTGTTAATTAAATGTTAAAGTTGAGTGAAAAAAAATAAATTAATAAATTTAATTAAATGGCTAAAGTAGAATAATAATTAGATGGTCCGTATTTAATTTTAGAAATGCACGCGATACCATCTGAGAGCATCGAGATTTACAAAATCTACCACCCCTCCACCCACCCCACCCCAATCACACCAGCCCACCCCACCCACTTCCGGACCCCCTTTGGTTTGGCTTTCACTTACCTCAAGCCCAAAATATTCTTTACTGCCAGCGCTGGCAAAGCTTAATCCGGCACTGCTGGAAAAGCTTAATCTGGCATATCAGACTTGGCATAGGCTGGAGTCAGACAACTCGTACTACGGTGTGGGTCAAAACACAAAAACATGTCCATATTTGATAAACCCAAGAGGTCTCTGGATGGTACCAAACTCTTTTTCATCGCTGATGCTCCCTGTAATCAAAATTAAACTCATATAAAAATCCCTTCCAAATCGTCGTCGTCGGTGTCGTCATCGCCGCCGCCGTCGTTGTCGTCACCGCCGCCGCTGCTGCCGCCGCCGCCGTCGTCGTCGTCGTCGTCGTCGTCGTTTAGTACCAGGCGAGAGATAGGTACACATTTTAGAGTGTCATAACTATTGTGACTTGTGTCTCTGCACCTCGGGAAACACGTGCCTATAACCTTTGCAGCAAATTGGCATAATTCTCTTTGCAATGGCAATTTGGGATTCGATAATAGCTTTTCAAATCTATAGTAGTTTGGTCGTCTATGTATGTAAGTATGAATAATTTATGGGATTCTTCAAAGAATGAGCATAGAAACAAGTGATGGTGCTCGTCATCAATATCATTATTATTGGATAATGGACATGTTCTGTTGATTTTTGCTATTCCTATCCAGCTGTCTGTTTCAATTGGTAAGCTGTGATTGGCAGTCCTACGTTTGCTAAGAGTGCTTTTATTAGCTTCGTTTAAGTTAAATAGATGGAAAGATTTATTTCCACAATAGGACGATGGCCCTTGAGCGTACAGTACATAAGAATCTTTTGGCGGAACACTAGCATAATACAATATTAAATTACTATATAATTAAAAATTAATATTTGTTTAACAGTATGCATTGACTTATATATCACAGATTGTATAGTTCTGTTACATTATCACTATTTCTGCAACAAACCCTGATACGGACATGGATCTCTTAGCCTAAACATAAGCTAATCTGAAAGCTGGATTGACCCACACCTCGGTCCAGTAGACAGCCCAGTCGAAGTCATCGCTATGGGCGGTCACGTTTCCTCAGTTAGCAGCCACACTGTGGTCAAGATCTATGGTGTGTGGAGTGATACTCGCCATGACCGGTGCCATTGTTATGTTTGTTTCCAGAGACAAAGTATTACAGTCGGCCTCCAACTCAGAAATAAGCTAACGAGTTTCCGAAAAGCAAACAATTTGAAGACATGTAAGGCATTTTTCTTTTGAATATTTTGGACTTAATTTGATAGTAAGTCAAAAAATATTCAAAGCTACATTTTATTTTATCTTGATACCGTGTTATTTTATTTTCGTGTTATTTCTGAGTTATACTTTATCAAACTACACACCTGAGAATGACTGTTGAGTTGCTTATCAGGATGATGAATCTACCGACGATGTTAAGGTTACTGGCACTCAGCTGAGAACTACGTGTATTGACTCATGGAGACGGAGTTTTAGATTATATACATTTCTAAGTCTTGATTCAGCCAAACATCTCTATAACGACACTGAATGGATCGTCAGTAGTGGTCACCAAAGACGTGGTAATAGCACTTAATGCCATACAGTTACTGAGGTAAATAACCTTTTGTTCCAAATGATTGTGGTTTATTAAGTTCGGTAGTCATACGGCCACACAGAAAGAACTTCTTAAAGAACCACCATCTTTTGATCCCATAAGCCACTGTCCGCTATAATGAGGTGTTCCATCATGCGATATCATGTTTTAAATCTTAGTGCCATTGATGCACACTCTCGGTATATTAGTATCATCTTTCTATTATCAATATACAAGATTAATTGATTGCTTTACAAGATAGAAGACTATTTTCAATTTCAAAGCTTGTAGTTATCCTGCAACCAATGTTCATATATATTCATAAATGTATCAGCGAGACATGTCATTTTATCATAATGGAACTTTCCGGTTTTAGCTATGCCCCGCCCATCTTTAGCTATGCTCCACCCACATCTCACTTGTGCTGGGATCGATCGATCGCTGAACTACCTAACCATAAATTTCCAAAAAAAATACACAGGTAAGCTGTTGAATATTTTGAAACTAATTTGACTAGGTGCTGTTGCTGCCTAGGGCAGCAACAGCGCCCCCAGTCAAATTAGTTTCAAAATATTCAACAGCATGTTTATTAGATAGCAAAGAATTACAAAGACATATAATGTATACAACGTGTCGGACTCTTTGCGATTTGATGGCGGTCTATATGGAACCCTTTGTGACGTAATGATTGTGACTTCATCATACACGCGCTGAGCAGATTATGACGCCACACGAGGTCAGGTGATGGATGGTTACTCTGGAAAGGTTAATTGTTTGCGCGCACACCATCCCCTTACCACCAGCGCCACCAACACCAACACCACCACCACCACCAACCCCACCCCACCACGACCACCAGCAGCACCAACCCCACCCACCACGATCAGCACCACTGCCCCGGTATTATCATGAATAGCTAGGTAATAGTTTAGTTTATTCTCATTCGATCCACAGGGCTAAAGTTCAGTTTCAAGTTTATTTACAGCTCAGTTCACATCGTAACATATGACGATATACAATGTACAATAGTTTATATAGATAGTAGTTGTTGGGCTATTATACAATTTTCTTTTCAACGTTATTTTATATATCATCATGGTCGTCATCATCAACATCATCATCATCATCATCATCATCAACATCATCATCATCATCATCATCATAACCACCTCCACTATCATCATCATCATCATCATCATCATCGTTGTAATCGTTTGGTCATGCTCATCATCGTCAATGGCCAGTCATTGTCGCGTGCAGTTCTTACAGTACGTGTCCTTGGTATTATTGTAACATTTTAACATATTTGAATATATACACATAGTAAACATATTATTAGAGTTCTAAGAACGTAGTTCTAGGAGGAACTCTATTGTAATTGTAAAGGGAGCAATTATTATTCCTTCCAAATCGTTGAAAAAGTTGAATACCGTCAAAGCCTGGTTGTCCAAAAAAACGAAACGTGACACGGTGATAGGGACCCATAAGGGCAAATTTTCGATAATGACTGAATCCGGCTGATCGATTAGGGGCGGTGTCCGTCTTGGGATTTTCGGATTTTTTTTAGATATTCAGAAATCGTCTTCTCTAAAACCACCGTTCCGATTGAATTAAAATTTGAAAAATCCTCTCTACGGCTGGCTAGCCTTGAACCAGGTGTGTTCGATTAGTGTAGTAGAAATCGACACGATTTTAGCCGAACCCATACATTTAGTATAATAAACGAATTTTTACTCTAACATCAACACATGGGTGTCCTCTAACCGTACATTAAAATGCAACCCTGGGCAACCTTGGGGAAAGCTGATTTTGGAGACATCAAAGAAAACCGTTATTATTTAAGCAAATTGCTAGAATTCTGTTACTGCATCATGATATGCATCAGTTAATGTTCACATGTATCGAATTTAATGCTTTAAAATTGTTTTAGGATGTCTAATAGGCCTAAACGATGCCAATTGCATTAAAAATAATTGCATACACGTATGTACTAAGTACAGGATAAATGTATTAGTGTTGGCGGCAACATCATAGAAATGTTTTCAGCAGGTGTCTCAGTTTTGGTTTAATCATTCATGTAACTGTTACAAATAGATTGCTCCTCAGTAAGTTTAATTAAACATTAAAACATAGTTCTTGTGCAAAACGACTGTTGTACTGCTAATATGTTACATTAACCCTGCCTTTTGCTGAACCCCGCATTCCGCTAAACCCCGCCGTTTGCTGAATGCATCCCTGCGAACAATGCTATGTTTGCCCAACGTTGGGCCAACGTATGTTTATTCGTTGGCCCAACATAGTTTTGCTCATTGGGATTACATTGGCCCAACGTATCATAAAATGCGTAAAATCGTAAAATCTTACGTTGGCCCAACGTAACTAACTTACCATCAGCCAGCCAACGTAAATACAACGTAGGTCCAACGTAACTAATTTTCTATTAATCAACCACACGTAAGGCCAACGTTGGGACAACGAAACCACACGTTGTGCCAACGTAAGGCCAACGAGCAAAATTACGTTGGGCCAACAAATAAAACTTACGTTGGGCCAACAGAACAATGATTGCTGGGATGCAATTAATCTTGATGTTGGATGTACCATGAATTGATAGTACAAGTAGAATGCAACCATACACCATCAATCTATCAACCCTCCGACCCACCCACACACCCACACACCCACACCCACTCACATATCCATCCATGTTGACCAACTTTTGATGTGCGACACAACGGTAACCTACAATGCATCCATATACCAAGTTTACTAACGGTATAAAAAAAAACCCGCACAATCATACTTTATGATGTTCAATGAACCGTGAAAAGTAGGGCAACCTTACCTACTTGATACATGACACACCTGTAGGTCATGATGCATCTATGTACCAAGATTGTTGACTATGCGTAAACAAACCTTGAAAATATAGTCCGGACAAAATTGGGGAGGGATGCACGGACACATGTGTGGGCGGATGGATGGACAGATGCAGGCACGTACACACGATTACATGATTACTGTATACCCCGCAAGCTAGGGTATACAAATTATATCAAATGGAACTATTGTCTATGTTTATTAAGCTAGGTTATCAATGTTCATCAGTTCATCTCCAATCTTGATTAGTCAGGCTTGCATCATAGTATCCTGCCATGGCACACACCCAGCTTCAGTTTGAAAATAAGTTCAAAATAAGATCATGAAATGCATACCCAACCCGAGATGATGAACACTGTCCTGTGTATGAATGCATGTTTCGCCGTGATAAATTACACCTTCCATGCAAACCAGATCGCTCACATGGACGATGGATGTAGTCGTGCAATATGCATGCAGCGTCAACAACAATGTCTACCTTGTCAGTTGACCTAATAATGCGTCGATCGAAATGCGCAAGCGTGCTCCCCAGAATTCCAAATGTATTCTTGACAACCCTACGTGCCCGGAAAAGCGATACGTAAACACTTGTTTGTTATGCGGGAGGTTCGTCCTGTCGTAAGTGGAAACACTGAATCTCCTACAGCATATGGCATCTTTCCTAATTCTTGCGCACCTACAAGATAATCGTCTGTGTGAATACCTATGATCTCTCTTTCAAGGGATATTCCAAGTGCTGATGATGAATATATATCGGCATCACAATGTCGTCCATGATCGCCCACTTGTATGACCCTAAACTTACAATCTGCATCAACAAGGGGCATGAGAACTATAGAGAAAGATCCCGTTAGAAAAGGTAGTTCCAGTGTGTGGCGGTATCTGTATTACTGTATGTTAGTATGTTGCTTTGTTATATGAGGCCCGGCCATACATAATAAATATTCCATTTGTTCAGCATCTATTCGGAAATGTCGTCTAAACCTATTTGGATCTAGCTAAAGTTCGTTCATCAGTTCATGATACTCGCCTTGCTGCTTCCTTCTCTTGTTGACGTCATGCACCCAAACCCGGGGATTGCCAATTTGAAGTCTAAGACCCAATAATAATAATGCTGCAGCTGTCCGTCTGTCCATGATTATGTTGAAATCTGGGAAAATAACAATTAGATGTTGGGGCCATACTAGTTTGCTGAAAAAAGCATTCTTGTGGTAAAATTTGAGGAAAATCTGACGGATAGTTTCAGGAATGAGGAAAGACAAAAAGGAAACCCACATAAATAGACACACCCAAATTAAATCCCCTCCCCATTTACCTCTACTGGTGAACCGAGGACGACGACGACGACAAGACCACCACCACCACCACCACCACCACCACCACCACCACCACCACCACCACCACCACCACCAGCAATAACAACAACCGCAGCAGCACCCGCTATTAACGCCATTGGTATACCAAGAAGACGTGTGGTCATACCTATTGCCTACTTACAGTAACTGACTACTGCGATGTCTATATGTTCTGTCTTGCCAAACTAAGATCAAATTAATTTACATATTTGCGCCACTAAATATTCGTGTCTGGTGTAGATTCACGATTGTACCGCCAGTCTACCGCCCCCGCCGCCCGCCCACGCCGCATCCTATGTAGATTCGGCTTAAGGGTCTTAAACGTACTTCCACGCCAGATAAATACATGAGGCCAACTGACTTCTACACCCCAAGTCTGCATATTGCACTAGTGAAAGATTGCCAATATCCATAGAATTGAGCCAACTTTATTTGATATGAGTGTGATATTAGTCGAGTTCCTTATCACAGAAATATGTGTCATCAAAGTGTCCCATTATAATAAGGAATGAATGAATGTACCCAGGTCAAAGTATCAACACATTTTTATTTTATAGTACTAACCTTTTCATATTGCAGAATAAACACTGTCGGTGGGTGGCCGCCGTCCCTCGCTCGCCCATGCGCTCGAGGACCGGGTGGAAGTCCATCACGTGAGCTGTCATCTCGTACCTCTGGATCTCTCTCAGGCCCCGTGAGGAAGCACCAGTCAATCAGAGGCCGGGATCGCCTCCTTGTAGAGCGCCGTCCCGGCTTTGGGCTCCCCGAGTGTCCCTTGGGTCTCTCAGCAGGTCTCAGGGCTTGCGACGACCCTTCCATAGCATGGGTGAGGGCCTCCCAATAAATATCTGCTGACCAGAGCAGCCAGCCATCTCCTTGGAGACGCGTGAGTCTGGCAATGCATCCACAGTACGGCTGATTGCCTGTACCATAGACTAAGTCATCGACGTGGCGCATTCCTCGCCAGCCTCATTCCGTTCGATGCCGTTCTTGGGCAGTGCTGGGGTGGGGGTCTTGGGGTGGCAGAGCACTTGGTGTCCATAGCGGCCCGCTACAGGTTCCTTTTCAGTCGGTCAATCCATAATCCGAGTGGAGGAGGGCCGTGTGTATATAGACGTCCGTTCCAGTGGTAGCTGGCAAAATGACAAGAGCGATCGAAGGAGAAGAAGAAGAGGTGTTGTGATGGAAGACGTCGCAGGCATGCTGGAACAGTTTCTGGGAGCAGTGCTGTCCATAGCTCTAATGGCAGTAGAAATGATGGTGGCTGTGTCAGTGGGAACATATGTGGCAGTGGTGATGACTCGTTCCGCAACTTGTCTTGGGGGAGAGGTGGGCGGTCCTTAGTGGGCAGGTGAGACAGCAGTCTTTTCCTATCCTTATTCCGGACAGTCAGTACATTGCCAGTGGTCACAATACATCTTGTCAGTCGATATAATTAAGGATAGTCGGTTGCAAAGAGTCGCAAGGTACTGAAGTTACTTACTGCTTGCATAAAGCGGATCCTACTTTAGTGTCCGCGGAGAGAGGATGGGGAGAGTTGAAGATTTAGTAGTCACCACCTAGTTGATCCGATGTTCTCAGCAGTCATTCTGAGGTCGTCCTTTTGTGTATACCTCTTCCTGAAGCATTTTTCCTTTTAGGGGGATCCTGCATGATGCGTTATTCTTAACTACCTTTGATGTGCGTGAGGGTTAAGGCCTTTGTTAGCCACAAAAAGCACACTATCTGTTAGGGGACCCATCTGCTCAGAGACTAGGCCATCTTGAACGATGTCAAAAAGAGCTTGACGCAGCACAGAAAGTGGTCCTTTCAAGTTTCAGATGCACGAGCAGGCCCATGTAACTAGCTGAACAAGGAAAGAGTTTAGTGGAACCACTGCCGAACACAGGTGCTATGAAGACGAGGCGAACTTGGAAAAGATGATGGTGATGCTGCAGTTATCAGGTTTGGTCACCAGAACCGGTGTTAACCACAGGATCAAATAATTACCTAAACGTTGTCTTGACCACTGGCATAGCAGTCTAAAAAGAAAAGAGGAGCAGAAGGCTTCCTAAACTAGATTTTTTGGAGGAGCTACACTGCCGTATCGAAAGTCCTGACTGGAAGGACATGCCTGGTGTGTCTTAGTGTGAGATGTGAAAATTTTAGCAGCAGAGCTACCTCCCTTGAATACTTCTCGCGAGGGTCACAAGACCCATAGGGTGGCCGAAAGGATGCCGTGGGTTAGTCGGAGCCTGGGCGAGGAGCATCTGTGAGGAACAGGCTTGCGTTGTAAGAGGAAATCTCACGACGTCAAAGTTGTTCACAGTGGAGCAGAGGTGAAGGGCGGCTCCGAGTTTTTCTTTTTGAGCGTAGGCAAGACGAGATGAGAGGTTCGACAAACTGAGGGCTCAGCTTTCCCAAGCCTAACAAATCTTTCCTACTCGACGGGGGTCCCTAGCAGGCCCGTTAACTGAAGCGGCGAAAATCAGGGAGACCAAGCACCATGGCAGCTTCGATAGGGCCTAACAGGGAGGATGGCAGAAATCCATCGGCGACAATATACTACTTGAGAGTGATCCAATTGAGGTGCGGGGTCTTACTTAACTGACAGAAAGAAGCAGCCTTTTAGGAGGGGAAAATTCGTGCCTCAGCATGGAGAGCATCACCGCTTCGCAAGGGGCAGCAGAAAGGGTGAATGTCCCGATTTGCAAGATTCCTTTTTCCAATCAAATAGGAGCAACACCATTATGGTGCTATTAGTTTGGCTTCACAACGAACGGCTTGCAGGATCGCAGTCCACCAGAAACGGCTAAGACTAGTGGTCCCTATTTAAAACATTAAAAGTTAATTAGATTAACTATAATGAAAATTAATAGGGATTATTTGCGTAAAGGCATTTACTAAATACATGACCGCTTAACTTGGTGCCAATTAGTGGTCAAGCTAGTGCTCCTCACTCCGTCGTGTATCAACTGTGTGTGCAGGTATACCGTATAGACTGAATGTAGATTGAAAAGTGCATACATTTAACATTTAAGAAGCATGCCCGGTTCAATTTGTGTCCAGCGTGGTAGAAAGTTCAGTAACTACTGTTCACAGTCATGTCAAAAGCAATTTCGAGGTTTTGTGCTATTGCGGTCATGTCAGCTTTTAACCAACCTCGGTAGCTATATGCCCAAGACGCAACATCATGTGGTGACTTAGTCCTCGGTGGCCAAAGATCTTAATAAGCTGAGTGGATGGTACTCCTAAGGAGCGAACGAAAGTTCAGCAGTACACGAATTGCAGTCACACAGATAGGCGATGCGGGGAGGGGGGGGGAGAAAACAATCAGGCGACACAAGACAGCACATTAGATGGAGTGACAGATTCCAGAATCAGTGGTCACAGAATAAGAAAGTTCCATTGTCCCGGGAGAAAGATATCCTCGAAAAGGAGTGGAGACCCTACTTGGTCCATCTACAAGTGGTGCAAGGTGGCACACAAGACCAATCAGAGGTTTCTCCCGAAGTTCTCGTAGTAGCAAACGAAGGGCGGCAGAGACGAATCCGGGCGAAGTTCCGGCATTGATGAAGTCGGTAGACTTGCCGGTAACAGTGTCACATCACAGTACCAACAGCCAACTACTATACGTGACTTATCCATGCACTTGTCACCGAATTGGGGAATCCTATTTTAACTATGCCCCGCCCATCTTTAGCTAAGTTCCATCTACACGTGTCCCGTGTTAGGATCGATCGATCCCTGAACTCCCTGACTATCTATTTCCAGAAAACTATACCAGTAAGCTGCTGCACATTTTGAAACTAGTTTGACTGTGTGTTGTTGCTATCTATGACTATCTATGACAGCAACAGCGCCAAATCAAATTACTTTCAAAATATTCAACAGCATGATTATTAAATAGTAAAAACATGCAATTCGTACAACAACGCTTAGTCTGTCATCAATTAAACGTTCGTGGCGAACTTAGCTACGCCAATCATGACGTAAGTGATTATGACTTCATCCTACACATCACGTAGTTGATTATGACGTCATATGGGTGATGGATACACTGGCATCCTCAATTGACTTTTGGATGTAATACATTGTTCACAGTGCTCTAGATCTGTATGCAAGTTTACCCGCTCTGCACAGGTTGATATGTCGGGTAGGTGCGGGTACGACAATTTAGCTATCGATGTATGAGACCAACATGGAATAAATGCAGCGCACTCTGCATGTAAGGTACGGGAAGAGATCCGCTGAGATTCGGGTTTCCAACCTGCATTTAATACAGTAAATCATAAAGTGTCTCCCGAGTACAAACGTTAACAGATATTCATCATATATCATCTATAATGTGACATATGTTTACCACTAACGCAACTGTATATCAGCATTGCTCAATGCACACGAATCCGCGGTATATTTGGCGAGAATAAAGTATAGATTGTCTTCTAGTAAATGAGTGCACAGGATGGGTTGAAAGGTATCTTTCTTAATACACGAGCTCAGGGATACATTCCGGCATATTATTAATAATGGACTCCAATCTGTCAGTCAAATATATGACATATAGACAATGAATTACGTCACATGCAGGTGGACGTCACAATCAATTACCTCATTAATGAAGTATCAAAGTCCGCCATAAACGCTTAATAGTCCGTCAAGGTATACGAATTGTATATCTTTACTATTTAATAACAATTCTGTTGAATATTTTTTAACTGATTTGACTGCGCGATGTTGCTGTCATCTAATTAGTGTCAATATATCCAGCAGCTTACCTGTACTGTTTTCTGCAAATTAAGATTCATGGAGTTTAGGGTTCGATCGATCCAAACAAGGAGAAAGAGTGTGAGGAGCTTAGTTAGAAATGGACGGAGCATCACTAAAACTGGATTCTTCTATTGTGTTACCTGTCAAAATCCACAACACGATCTGATATACCGAGCAAGGTGTGCATTGAAATTAGGCAAATATGAATTTTCTGTGTTTCTATCTGTCTCTGTATTTGTCAAAAAAATTTACATTTCTGACAAAACTGCATAGGCCGCGACTATATAGTGACTAGTGAGTCGCGGGGTTTTTCTGGAAATTGTCTGCTGAAGTGGAAGACTCCTAAATATATTGAAAAGGCGACATGTGTTACGCATTATTTTTCAGATTGTAAACAAGTGTTTAACTATGTCATGTTAATAAATAATATGTTCATTATATATACCTTGACATGCTTAAAGGAACGGAAAAGGGAAATAACAAATGATGTTTATTGGTAATCTCAAACCATAGTAAATAAACTACCATCGGTAAAAATGAAAATTAATAGGGATTATTTGCGTAAAGGCATTTACTAAATACATGACCGCTTAACTTGGTGCCAATTAGTGGTCAAGCTAGTGCTCCTCACTCCGTCGTGTATCAACTGTGTGTGCAGGTATACCGTATAGACTGAATGTAGACCCCGTCTCTGCAAACAACGGCTTTCAGTCAAACCAGCTTAGAACCAATATAACTGAGCTTATATGACCAGCTATAGCGGGTATTGTTTATTCGCTCAGCATACACCAGAGCGCATGGCTCCAACTGTATCGCTAACTGCCCGCCAGAATGCTATAAATGGTATTTAGCTGCTTTTTTCTAATTATTCTGATTTATTTCTGTTTTTCACTGGTGCATATAGGTTGATTATTATATAAAGCCGTCATTCAAGCGCACATGTTAGTTCCCTGTCCCTTTCCTTCAAGATATACTTCAAACACAGAGTTATTAGACAATGGTCAGGGAAACACGCTGCCGCCACCTCATGATCCACCGACTTCGTTATTTTTATTAGCCTCTAAATAAAAGATCTGTTCATAGAAACAAAAGTTTCAAGATTCCGTGTTTTATGCCCAAAAGGAAACAAAGTGTCAAACTATGCCATTCTTAGATGGTAAAACGTTGGTTTTCTAATTCATTTACAATGAAACGCATGTGTATTGTGTTAGCATGAGATACTACCCCATGCTAGCAGATATTCTAGGGAGCGATCGAGATAAGGTAGAGAGAGAGAGCAGGACGGCGATTCCAATGGGCTTGTTAAGTATGACGTCACTGCGCGTGATTCACAAACCTTGTTTTTGCAACAACCGAGCTGGGCCCGGAAATACGTCATCACTTGGCCTATGGGCTTGTTAAGTATCACGTCACTGCGCTTGATTCGCAACACGGAAGTGTGTATTTTCCTTTATTACACCATAAGTACTTGATTATGACGTCATCATTTGTTGTTAAACACTGTTTTGTGTATTTAACAATAGCGCTGAAACCGGAAATACATCATCACTTAACAAGCCCATAAAGACGACAACGGCATTAAGGGTGGTGTATCGATATCGTATAGCGACCGTGCCTAATTCACCTTTCCAGAGTATCCATCCATCATCTGACCTCGTATGACGTCATAATCAACTCAGCGCATGTATGATGACGCCACAATCATTACGTCACAAAGGATTCCATATAGACCGTCATCAAATCTCAAACAGTTAGACACGTTGTATGAAGTGTATGTCTTTGTAATTCTGTGCTATTTAATAAACATGCTGTTGAATATTTTGAAACTAATTTGACGGGGCGCTGTTGCTGCTTTAGGCAGCAACAGCAGCCAGTCAAATTAGTTTCAAAATATTCAAGAGCTTACCTGTGTATTCTTTAGGAAATTAATAATATTATCCTACGTTAGTTAGCTATTATGCTAGGATTATCTTCCTCACAGGTTTTAAAAGAACGGCAATATTGCAATCCCATCCATCCCTTCGCCTGGCTTTCTGAACAACGGACCATTCCAGTTTTAGCTATGCCCCACCCATCACTATCTAAGCTCCACCCACACCTCGCCTTGTTGGGATTGATCGATCTCCTAATGCCATAACTATCAATTTCCTGAAAACTATACAGGTAAGCTATTGAATAT
Organism: Chaetoderma sp. LZ-2023a; assembly: GCA_034401795.1. Lineage (NCBI taxonomy): Eukaryota > Metazoa > Mollusca > Caudofoveata > Chaetodermatida > Chaetodermatidae > Chaetoderma > Chaetoderma sp. LZ-2023a. The sequence continues at coordinate 120,320,088 of CM067374.1, read as the reverse complement.
GTTGTTACTAATTTGACTGGGTGCTGTTGCCGCCTATATTCAACAGAATATTTATTCAATAGTAAAGACAAGCAATTCATACAACACCGCATAGTCCATCTTCAAATATGAGGTCGTGACGTACTCTACGTCATTCATGACGTCATATTAACGTCATTCATTATGATGTTATTCTACACGCCAAAAATCTGTTATGTGGCTTACCGATATAATTGCGGATTGTGCGACGACGTTTACATTGGGCCCCGCCGTGGAGTGGGGTGAGGGCGGATTAGTGGGATCAGAAATTCAAAGCTGGAATTCAACCAAATCGTGTATGTGAGTTAGCAAAGTGATTGCGGATTGCGGATTGCGAAACAATGCTTACATTACGCTCCGCCAGGAGCACCGCCCAGGGGTGATAGCAGGAGATTAGTATTGTTGGGGGTATTGGGGGTAGCATTTCAAAGCTGGCGGAATCCAATCAAATCTGGTTTGTGAGTTACCAATATATGAATGCAGATTGTGAGGCGACCTCTACATTGGATCAGCGGGGATGGGTGGGGTGGCGACAGTAGAGCTCAACCAAATTTGTTGCATGCGCTAACCATATGGTTGTGGAAAGCGAGCCAATGTCTACAGTATGATTTGCTCCAAACCTTACCCACCCGACCGGACGCGAGGGCTGTGGAGACTGGTTTCTGTGAGTGCAGAACGCCATAGTTTGCGAACGTATGAGAATGTGATGTTGCGTACGATCGACTGCACAGTGTAACTTCATTTATACGTATGAATATTAGTCTTTTAGATTTATCAAATTGGTCTGCCTTTGGTCGCTGGTGACAGTATTTTCGCCTGAAAATGGCACAGACGAAATTGTGGCGTACGTTCGTAGCAGGATCTTGGGTTATCATTTATTGCTATTGAATAAGACACATTCACGGATGTCTAAATAGTTGTCTTCCCCATCATCTAACAATGAAAGATTTAGATAATTCTAATTTTTTATAATCCTAGAAACCCCGGATCGTGACACCTTTCTGTCAAGATATTTTCTTTAGAGACGACGAAAACTTTCATGCGGCTGTACAGTGAGGTGATACATTGGAGAAAGGCCAGAGTGGAAGGACTATTCATCTACAAATGTGGTGGTATAATCTGCATTTCTGCCTGTTCTGAAGCTGCGGCCCTTCCTTCCCCTCAAATTCTAGTTACCGAGTAATCAATGGTCATTTGGGTGGATCGAGTAGCTCGAAGTGGCACAACATAAATATTTAATATGTGGTTATTTTGGTAAGAATATGTGACCAACCCAATCCAGCATCTTGCAGATCAGTCTGTAGCGCATTCAGCTTAGCAGCAAATTACTGCAGAAGGACTTCTATGCCGACGTGGCTAGTGGTAATTACACAACATAGACCACCTTTATTGGGCCACATACACTGACAGTGCTATCATATTGTGGCAATGGACCATTCCATTTTATCTATGTCCCGCCAATCTCTAGCTAAGCTCCACCCACACCTCGCTCGTGTTGGGATCGACCGATCTCTGAACTCCTTAACTATCAATTTCCAGAAAACTATGCAGGTAAGCGGTTGAACATTTTAAAACTAATTGGACCGGCTGTTGTTACTGCTTATGGCCGCAACAGCGTCCAGTCAAATTAGTTTCTAAATATTCAACAGTATGTTTATTAAATAGTAGAGACATACAATTCCTACAACGTGTCGGACTATTAAGAACTAACTGTTAAAGGCAGTCCAATATATAATTCACCTTTCAAGAGTATCCATCGATGATCTGACGTTATATGACGTCATACTCAGCTAAGCGGCGTGTAGGATGACGTCATAATCATAACGTAATAAATGCTTCTATTAAGAGCCTAATCGAATCATATGACGTCAGATACTCTGGAAGGGGTGAATTCTATCTTGGACTGCCTTTCGAGCTGCCCATATGCTCGGAAGCTACAGTTGTACATCATCAGGGATACACAGGTTGCGCCATACACGTGTATATTGTGTCCAGAAGGATGTTTGATCCGCGGAATGCTATGTTTTCCTTCATACAACATGCATCAATGTCGGAATAGGTACACACCAGTGAGCCGATAATTTCGCTTTTCTTCCTTTCCATTCCTTCCACACCGCAGTGAGACGCCCTTGTCGCTGACTTCACCAGTCGCTGATATATGTACATGGGTAAACTTTGTCTTAGCTTTGTTCATAAAAAGATTTTCATTCTTGAGCTGGTCTGCCGTTATAGGTAACAGATCGTTTATAGGTAACAGAGCCTTCTTCCCATCGTCTAGGTAGTCTACATCGCCCGCGTACTCCATGTCTAGTCAGAGACCCAGTGTAGAAACTGCTGTTTTCACTCATGAGGTGCTGTCATGTGGATGAACAGCATGCACATGGTGAGCCGATACTGGTCTCGAACTCTGCAGAAAACATATTTGCGCTCGAAATTTCAGGTTGGTGTTTGCCAGTAGCAATCTTACTAGTCGCAACTCATTAGTATTGCATCCAGCCTGGTGTAATACGTTCAGTATCTTTGATTGCTTGATAGTTTCTAAATCTCTTGACATATTAATGTAAATCGTGTTATGGTCCCAGTGTTTGGACATGGCCGCTGACATGAATATTCGCTGAGCCCACACAATGTTCGCGCGGCTGCATCCTCATTTAAAGCCACTTTGGCAGGCTCCAGTCAATCCTTTCTCAGATCCGGAACTAAATCACATTGGGCATGATCTTCTGAATTCTCTTGAATAGATCAATAGGGCACAAGTTTGCTCGTTGTCCAAGTGGCTTCTTGCGTTTTGGGTAGCGCAATAGTGGTACCTCGCTCGGGAGCGTTGATGGGGTATGTGTTGCATGAATGAAGAGTACAACCAGATGTCTTATCTAATCGTGTTTGTCAAGTTGGGATCTCTTAATCACATTACATTCAAAGCGAGAAAAACCCAACAGACCTTTCCAGTTTTAGCTATGGCCCGTCCGTCTCTAACTAAGATCCTCCCACGCCCTGCTCGTGTTGGGATCGATCGATCCATGAACTCCCTGACTATCAATTTCCAGAAAACTATACAGGTAAGCTGTTAAATATTTGAAACGAATTTGACAGCGCCCTGTCAAATTAGTTTCATAATATTCAACATAATATTTATTAAATGGTAAAGACATACAATTCGTACATCGTATCGGACTAATAAGAGTTTAAGACGGATTAAATCAAGTCATTCATGACGTAATTATAATGACGCCATCCTACACGTCACGTAGTTGATTATGACGTCATATGACGGATGGATAAATTGGAACGGTCTATTGCTTAACATAGAGAATAACCTGTTGTAATTTTAAGCAAAGGTCGTTGGTGAGTAGGAGAATTAATAGCCAATTCTGCGTTCTAATTGATGTAACTTAGCCGGATTATTGTTTATTAGATCCATAATTGGCACATTTCCGACACCAGTCCTGGTGTGACGCTCGCATATCAATTTCATAAATGTCTCCCCTACCTAAACTTGTGAGATGATCATGATTTATCGAATTGTTTAAGAGTATAACCATATCCACGACTTAGATGTCAGGAAAATCTATCCACATCGCTTATAGCAGACACAACTCTCATGATCTCACAGCGTGACCCGGGTGTGGATTTCCATGATGTACACTCTGCAACAGATGATTCTTATAATATTTTTACATAATCTTTAGCAACTGAAGACACATGTGCCAATAGAAGAAAATATCGCTAACAGTCTCCAAATAAACTGTGGAATCATCAGCAATTCCTAGTACTAAGAGAGATAAAACAAAAGGAACATATGCCAATTTTCCCACCCGCGACATTCCAATGTGTGGAATTGTTCAGCTATCGCTCCTAGGGGCTGCTGATACTTATCGCACCGTTGTATCATAACTATATGGTAACCACTTATATTAACAGAGTGACACTGTAATGACACGACTAATAGGTCTTTGAACCAAATATCCTTTATGATTTAGCCTGTGCCACTCCGTTTTCAATAATATGGTATCGCTGTTTATTCTCCTTGTCTAACAGAGTACACCAAAATAGGAACATGAGTCATTCGTCCAACGTTCTTAAACGGATGCTAATCTCATCTCAAATGATGTATTGTACCGATAGATTATAGTTTATAGATTCCATATCATTCATATCCTATAACATTTCCGTTTCCGTATCACAATTATCTGCCGTGTCAAATATCTGGTCAATATTGAACAGTGATCGCCACCATTTTGTCTCCTCAAGCGATAGTGTGTGATATCATATTAGTGCCAATGCATTACAATCTTTATTATGTAATACCCATCTCGTTGAATATTTTGAAACTAATTTGACTGGAGGTTGTTGCCGCCTATGGCAGCAACAACTTCCAGTAAAATTAGTTTCAAAATATTGAACAGCTCACTTGTATGGGTGAATTTATATCATATTGTCAAACTATAGCTGGATCCTCTATAACTAAGCGTATATACCGAGGCTGACATGCTAACTTTTTTCTGATTGGTTGAAAAGAAAATCATGACAGCCATCATATGGTGTTGAAATGTATCAACATTTAGCTACTATACTGCTTGAATATATTTCGTTGTCGTCATGATAAAAAGCTAAAATGTCAGGAATGGATTATGGGTGGCAACTTCTATCACCTGAATGGTTAGTTTAAGATAAGGTGAGATTACCTTTAATCAGTGTCGAGTGAATGCTGATTTGTGTTATTGATGCCCAACATTATCTTAGGCAGCACGCAAGTTCCAGTATTAAAAGAATGGCTTCAATCTTGCATGAATATAAGCAGCCAAGCTTAGTGACTTGCAAAAAAAAGTCAGTCATAACTTTACAATGAAGGGATTCTTTTCTAGCTATTTATTCTCCAATTCTAGCTAATTCCCGCTCACATTTTATGCTAATTGCTATCGTGTTGAAATCGATTTGATATTGGAAAACCTAGACTCCGAGAAATTCCTTTTCGCGGTAGCTATACAGGTAAGCTTATACAGGTAAGCTATACAGGTAAGCTTGTGGTTATTTAGAAATTGGAGCAACAGCTCCCAGTCAAATTCGTTTCAAAATAGGAAATAATGTATATTCAATTGTAAATTCGTCAAAGATATATGATTTACACATTTCGTTACAGCTCTTTTCGACTTCCATCATACGTCAGTATGATAGTAACACCTTCTAATATACGACGTAGTTGATTATGACGTAAGCTATTTGAGTGACAGAACGGATGCTTCCAATACGAATATAGTACAGCGATTCCTCGATAATACTATTTAAATAATACTTATTATGAGTGTTTTACAAAAGGTCAAATTGCCAGTTGATTAAGAGACTCCATAACCTATGACGCCTTTACTGAGTTAAAATATTCATAATGGTCACTGTGTGGCCCAAATTCCGCCTCTGACAGTCTGACAGTCTGGCGTAGGTTAGCGGAGATTTGCGTTGCGGCTCCATTGCGACACTCCGTAAACATGTTTGAATTGCATTTGAACTAATCTGGTTTGCTTTTTAAGTGAATGGTTTTAATTTTTCATGGATGTACTTGCGCCGGCTGCAATGTATGGTGATATAGTCCGCATATATTCTACCTCTTCAAAGAAGGACGAGCTTATCCATCTGACGTCTCTCTTTTCATCCTATGTGATTCTCTTCATTAGACACATAATTGCAAAGATGAATAGAAATGCAGATACAATATTCCCCTGATGTATACCTGTGTAGACAAAGAAAGTGTATCGTACATGTATGTTGCACATTGATTCTGATTATCCGAGGAAAGTAGTATGCTACCATGCATACGATCTTCTGCTGGATCCCATAGTTGTGTAAAACTATAGGCCTACGCATGTTTTTTCCTGTTAAGTCTATCAATATACATGTCGATGGTGTTGTTTCCATGATATGTTCATCTAGGGTGTATTTGCTAAGTGAAACTATTGTAAATTCTAGTCCATATTTGTACTGTCATTGTATTCCTCCAGTCGGGTAATGAAGCAAGCGGTCGTTGATACACACAATACGATGACACGGATGCTATCACGCTACTCGATGTAATGCAGGAAACTTAGTCCGTCCGTTGGTTGAGTACTAGTGTGCGTGTCGATCAAGATTAAAGTTCTCATATATTAGCATAATATACAAGCCATCGCTTTGTCTCTGCTGTCTGGACATTCCCATGCAACACAATAATGTCGCTCAAACATTCGTCAGCAAGTCATTGATTTGAAGCATGTTTTCTATATAACATAGATATCCAGTCAGTCCAGATAACGTAATACAGCGTGTGCATTCTTTGTTGTTTATAGGCGATCTTCAATGTTCATCACTGCCATTATCAGATCTTCACAATGGCCGACACTATGGCAACATCATTATACTAGATACATGCTGGGTTAACAGACAGCATGTCTTGAGATGGCGGGGTGCAGTAATCGCTACCTGTGATATCATAAGACTCTGTGAGTTTTGGAATTCATACATAGTATTGGAGGACTAAGATGAAGGATTATATATGTAGGAACGTGGTGAAATTTCACAGTATTTTATAACAAAATATACCACAATCTGGAAGATTTGTTCAGAATAGCTCACATGGCCAAATGCTGGTTTGTATTTTGAGCAACATTTAATCAGTTCAAAGTGTTATGCTTCTAGCTCAGTACACACAGCAAAGAGATAGACACACTAACACTATTCACACACATATTCTACTACTTTCCAAATATTCAATATTTCATTTACGGTTGACTAGTGTTTATGAGTCACCTCATCAGCATCTATGCTTTTAACGTAAATGTTTCACTGTCTTTCCTAGTACGGAGCGGACCATTTGAAGAAACACCGCTCTGAACCGCGTTCCACTTAGAACATACAAGAAGAAATTCACCGCATTGTTAACGTATGTAAGAAATATAATCATATAGTAACCAAAATGGTGCATTGCATCGACATGAACATCACCACTTAGAGTCGTAATCCACGCATTCCCACCTCCTAGGGATATTACTACATTGGGTCCTATACACGCGATAGTTGTTATTGACACTGCCAGGAGCATCAGAGTTACCGATCTATTCTGACGTTTGACTTCGTCCCTGGTGCTCGAGCGATCAGCTAAATTATCAAGATCACTTGAGGTTCTTAGTTTAAAGATAATCGTAGTGTTACCTAAGATTAGTAATACTAATGGGATAATAATTCCCAATATCGCATCAGCAGTCGTCCATACGTCCATAAGCTCAGCATAGCGTGACTTGATCTGACACCATTTTTGTTGGTCACGCACCACCAATTCATAAATAAATGTAAGCACAGTACAAAAGATAGCATCTAAAAACAGGAGAAATGCCACTGCTATATAAACATGAGGCACCGTGCATATGTGAGCCGCTTTCAATGGAAAACACACCGCAACAAGACGCTCAAATGTCAAAAATACAACTAGCCAAATTGGAATGTATATTAAGAAAATGTGAACAGTTTCAAATGCCTGACAAGAGGCGTCAGAAGAAAAGATATGATACATTTTTCTTCCTATGCAACTATTATAGAGAAGATTAGCCAAATCTGCAGCTGCAAGAATCGTCATAATTAATGTACCTGAGGTCACTGGCTTAAAGCCACTCATTATTAATAACGTTAAAATGTTGAATGGAATGCCAATAGCAGCCAGTATAATGGTAGTATATTGTTTGAAGAAATCTCCTGCCTGATAAACAGGATTGGCTCTCATCTCCATCCAGTAGATATCCCAGTCGAAGTGATCAGTGGCCATTATCAACGCTGCATTAGCAAATGTGACATTAACGTTAAACCCCATCATTGGATTGTCTTCGGTTTGCAATGCAGTCGCCATTGCTAATTTCACTTCTCTATCATCACCAATCTTCAACTGTGTAAATTTGATCTTTGAAACAAGATGGAAATAGAAATGACTTTTGAATTGTAATTATCTCATACCTTATGATTAAATGTGCGACATATTTGATATGAAATGATATTATATTTATAGCAGAAACAATAGTTCTTCTGAGATAAGCGGCTACGTTTGAATATGTTGAAAATAATGTTACTGGAAGTGATGATTTCAAGATAAATTAATTTCATAATATCCATCACCACATTATAGAACATTTACATGATTTACATAGTAATGTACCATCCCAGCAGGCACATGACGTTGTTTCAACGTTGAACCCGCGTTGAAATCACGTAATGACGTAATTTCAACGTGGATTTAACGTTGAAACAACGTCATGTGCCTGCTGGGATGTTTATGCGTCATGCGATATCAGATATGTCCTAACAGCCAACCTCTACTTACAGAGCTTAGAAGTCCAGCAACATTTATGTGTGATAGTTGTTGACAATTCTATCGCAATATGCAATATAAAAATATTTTACTATTAGATTAGCTTAATGTAAGTAACATTAAATTCATTGATAAGAGTTTTCTGATCAATGGCCCCTTCCAGTTGTAGCTAGGCTATACCCATATCTAGCTAAGCTCCACGCACACCATGCTCGTGTTGAAATCTATCCATCCATGAAATCCCATACTATCAATTTCCAGAAATCTATACAGGTAAGTTGTTGAATATTCAGCACCCAGTCAAATTAGTTTCAAAATATTCAATAGCATCTTTATTAAATACTAAAGACATACAATTCGTACAACAACACTTAGTCCGTCACCAATTATGCGTTCGTGACGTGCTTATCTACGTCATTCATGACGTCATTAATTATTACGTCATCATACATGCCACGTAATTGATTATGACGTCATATGATGGATGGATAAACTGGAACGGTCCATTTCATCAACAGCCTACTGTGGTGAATATATATATAGAGAGTTTGTTTTACTTTCAATGTAATAAATAAATTTTCGGGTTATCTGAGCAATTTATAGTAACACACTGTATATGCACACGTTTTATACCCCTGTATATACAAATATCATGTTATTTGTCCAACAATGTGCTTTTGATCTGGTTATACTTTTCAAATTAATAATTATTCTCATGTGCTCCAATAATCAATGAACAATTTTAGGTGATTGTTCTACAAACGGTGTCTTGATTCAGGCTACATCAGTTATGATGTATTATCTTGTATTGCCTTGGATCTCCTGATTGCCCATGTTTTCAGAAATCTTATATGTTTACACAACCGTCTGTGAGTAGTATGTGGTAGGTGGGGTAGAGTGAGGGTGGGGTGGCTGGGGCGCCTTTTGTCAGCCGATGTCATCTTGTGGATATGGTATGCATATATGAATACCCGGTCTTCTGAGATATTAGTGATATAGTTAGAGCTTGTCAGCTACCTGTATCACGTGTATTTTCCACTTACTGGCTATGTCTATTTACGGTGCACACCCGTAACGTATGGGACACGAATAATTTGTTTTTAAAAATCGAGCACAGTTAGACTATTTTCTTCATAGAAAACACGAATCCAGATTTGTAATCTATTCCATACCAGCGCAATTTGGATGACATTTTTTAAGACTCTGCGAGTCGGGATGTCGCCAGGAAGTGATTTCCATCAAAGAATCACATTTTATGATTACTCCTCAACAAGCGTTATCATTTGGTCTCTCAATATTGAATGCGGTTATTCGTAGTACTTAACCCCTCTTGTGTCAACTTAAACTTTCAATGGTCAAACTGACCAAAAGACAACTCTGCAGTGGTCATTAGACATGCCAATTTGAAAGGCCTAGAGAAGAGTATTTTTAAATATGTACCACTAGAATAACTGGCTTAGTAACAGAGCCAGTCATTCTGGTGGAAAATTTTCAAAAATATTTTTAAAATTCTTCTTCTTTATAGACACTTAAAAACTTTAATTTTCTTTACCATTATCTCCTTAATGGTAAAGCCGGCGAAGAAAATTCAGTGGTACATTTACAAAAATAGTCTTCTAGAATTAAAATCCCTTGACAAATATTGACCATGACAAAATGTTTAATTGATATATCAAATAGTATTTTGGGCACTTTGAGGTCCTGCGTCTTAATCAGATTAATATTCTACAGATGTAGAAATTACATTATTGAATAATCAATATTTTCTCAGATTTGTTCATGACCAGCAAGATCGTAGGATGGAATGATGGAGGAAAAGATGTGCGAATTTCCTTCAAAAGCATTAGACTTCTCTCCATAAGTAACTCATCATGTGTGAACAGCGCCCAAAGCCCTTAAAATACTAATTGATATATCAATTAAACATTTTGGTGATCAATATTTTTCAAAATATTTTAATTTTAGAAGACTATGTTTGTAAATTTACCCCTCAATACTTTTCGCCGGCTTGACCATTAAATGGGTAATGGTAAAGGAAATTTAAGTTTTTACTTAGCCAGTATTTATCTGCAGGCCGAGAGAAGAAGTGTCTATCTGCAGGCCATGAGAAGAGTATTTTTGAAAATTTACCACTAGAATGACTGGCTCGGTTACCGAGCCAGTCATTCTAGTTGTAAATATTCGAATATACTCTTCTGAAGGCCTTTCAAATAGTCATGTCTGAAGACCACTGCAAAGGGGTTTTTGGTCAGTTTGACCATTAAAATGTTAAGTTGACACAAGAGGGGTTAAAATTCTCCCAGTAGAACTTTTGTCTTCTTCTTCTTCTTCTTCTTCTTCTTCTTCTTTTCGTTCGCTGATCATACCGCCAGTCCTGTAAGTGACTATCAACATGATCATAAGCGTTAAGTGCATGGATCCATGGTTTATTAGAGTGCGCCGTGCAGCCTGGAACCTCGTCTTCAGCACTCGAGGTTTCTGTCAGGGTTACCTCACCTGTACCTCCTTTAGTCGCCTCATACGACACGCAGAGGATACGGAAGGTGTATTCTAAGCCCCACCTACAGGGCAAGTAGAACTTTTGTCATCGAAAAGAAAACTAAATTATCACGTATTTACACATGTTAATGTAGCTCGCCGGGTCACGTCGGGTCAGTGCAGGTTAGCTCCCACTCTCGGGGTTACGGTTTCAGGACGACGCTGACCAGCGTGAAACAAAGAACGGCTCCTAAGGCCGGTGGAACTCAATCATTCCGGTGGGGCCGTGCGACCATCGTCGCTAACATTAAATTGTACAATGTCAGCCCAAGAGTTTGTGTCACCGGTATGCCCGTCCATTGCAATTTCGTGATCTATGGACTTACAAGAAAGGGTCACCTAAATAATTCAAATAATTAAATATATCTATACAAACTGTACAAGTTTGTGTGATACAATAATATTCAAATAATACATAACATAGGGACAGCCCTATGAACCTTTAAACGTGGAGTCACCGGAGGTACCACACAGACTCACAGGTCCGCAGAGATACCCTTGTAAGGGAGGCTCCCGCATACGATATCACTAATTAACTTAATATAAGCTAGTATACCTATATGCTGAAAAGGAAAAGGAAATGAAAATCCTGAGTGGCGGGAGGTGTTGTGGCTCACGCGGGCACTACTCCTGATGCTGTGACTTTGGGTGAGAAGTAGTAGCCTCACGTGGGCCGCCATCACTGGATCCTTGCCCCAGAAGCGGAGTGACAGAGAGGGCCAAAACGGGCCACTCTGTATTCAACCAAAAGTGCTGTAAAGAAAAGACCATCCTAGCGAGACTATAACTAAAAGTGTTGCGTGATGTTTTACATGAAGACGAGACGAGCGATTCCCGGACTCCCAAGTCACCGTCTTATGTAGTTCCATGATGCCGAATTAGTAGGTGCTGCTTTTTATTTATGCAGGCCTTCTTCTGAGCGTACATGTTACATTTCAAAACATCCGAGCCTGGTGAGAGTCAGGATGCCTTACCCGGTAACCGCATAAAACATCACAGGACGATGATCACCTTCTTACACAGGCAGATTATTCCAAATTGACCTGTCGTTACGGTGGGGATTAGAGAGACGAATATCCACCACAAATGTCCTTCATGCAGGGGAATGGCAGATTCCAATATCATGCCCAGACATTTGTACACAATTCGCTGGAGATGCGCATCTCGTCCGTCACCACATCTTATGGAGCTAAGTTATTGACCTAACATTAGGTTTATATCCAAGCTGCCCAAATACGCACTGCAATGCGGGAGATATATCCTAACAGACATAAAGAGAAATAATAATAATAATAATAATAATAATAATAATAATAATAATAATAATAATAATAATAATAATAATAATAATAATAATAATAATAATGTTTTCGCAGTGCTTCCTACATTGGCAATGACACTAACTAACAAAGTATCCTAAGATACAGGGGAGGTATATGTAAAACTGCACCTCGGCCATCACCGCTCGGAAACCTCCAACAGTTTCCCAGGGTCGGATCAGTCCACGGTTCGGGTAGGGACATCCAGGCAATTAAGAAGCCATAAGGCTTAGTGGAACATGAAGAGAGACAATAACTTTATAAGTATGAG